>VZZY01017444.1:94554-188127 GCA_013400335.1 Eurystomus gularis
TTGTTATTCCCCCCATGCCTGTTGAAGTGCAGCTACAAGTGCATACCCTACTTTGCTGGGTTTAGTGCAGATAATTGCATCATGGGCTAAGAGGGAATGTGATCCAACATTTATCACATAAGTCTTTGTGATGAATATATTGTAGCAGAAATTACAGCAAGCAAGATAAATCCAATTTTATCATTGTCCTGTATTTTACAAAATGCTTATATAGTGTTTTAGATTTTATCTAATCATACACGGAAAAAAAATCACTGGTTTATGTCAAATCCATTCTGATGTTGTTCACTTCTGGCAGTCGGTGTTTGTTTTGGCTTAAGTTAAGCCTGTCCCCAATTACTTTAGGATAAATGGAAAAGTAAAGTCTTTGGGAGAGAATTACCACATTTTAAATGTACCTGTTATATAATTTGGGTTATTCTTTCCACTAGCTAAATCCAGATGTAACTACCAGTTAAATTGGAGAAATGAGCAGTGCAATTCCATGAGCGAGAACTGTTATTTTTTTTTTGTTTCATTCATTTTATTTTTTAATTTAATAAATTAACGTATTTTAAATTATCTGTAATTTTCCAATTGTTCTGAGCAGGATGAGGAAGAGAGTCTTATAATTCCAGGGGGCTTTTTTTAGCAAGGGTATTGAAATAACCCTGTGAGTGGTTTCCTTTATGACTTTATAGGTCACCACCCTTCCTCTTGGAAATGGAAAATGTATCTTTTCCTTAACTTGTTGAACAATGCTTGCAGTACACAGGTATCCTACAGCTTGCTGCAGTAATTAAACTATGATATAACTGGCTTGAAGGAAAAAGATTTCAGCTACTCTGTGTGTGTGCGTAACAGTATGCATATACATATAGGAGATAGGCATGCTGTCTATTTTTCTTTTCCTCTGACATTAGTAGTAAGAAGCTTTGGGAAACAGATTTGAAAGGATTGGCATATATTTTGCTGGAGTTGCATGTCGTATAAATGAGATTTCATTTTATATCCAGTGGTGACTTGGTCTAGTTATACTTTGTGACTATACTTTGTGTGAAAGCCTACATCCAGCTTCAGTCCTTGAAGATTAAATTTTGTAGATGAACATTGATTGATTATATGAGGAAACTTTAAGGATACTGGTGTGTTTCTTAAAATTGCTGTCATGTAGCCAGGCTTGTGCATCTAGACAGCAATAGCCTCTTAAAGGACATTGAAAATATAACAAAGATCCCTGGTCACTAGCCCTGGTAGCACCACCTGAGTTGTATATTCCCTCAGATAGGTTTCAATGACTAGTTTTTAACTTCTCATTGAAAAATTGGAGCATTAATTTCCCTCTCGGAATAAGTCAGGACAAGTGTAATAGTTTTAAGTATTTCCAGAAATGCCATTATATCTGCAGTCTGCTATTTTATATATGACAGCTTTCAAAATATGCCATGTAAACTTGAGATTGGGCAAACTGGTAAGGGTGGCACACTGCGTTCCTGAAAGTGCCAGTTCTGCTCCCTGCCCGTGCCATGTACCAGGGCAGCTGGGAGAATGTGATCCATGAAAGCTAGAGGACAGAAAGGCTGGAGTATGGAGTATGCTCCAATGCACTCTTGACTGTGCCTGCTGGAGTCTGGTCTCTGGCACTGCTGCAGAACTGGCAAGACTTTTTGTCTGTCGTCAGGAGCCTTCTTTCTCCTGTGTCAGCATCCCCCAAACCTGCTGTGGGCAGGAGGCTGGGTTAGAGAAGTGCTGCAGTTTGAGAGCGAAGCTGCTCTTCAGGCAGATTTGGGAGGGTTTCTCGGGAGTGGGTTCTCTCAGACCCGTTGTCACAAGTATTGCTGTTAGAAGTGTGCAGTGGGATAAGCACAATGTTGTATGTTGTGATTGCATTTTCAAAGGCAGAAAAGAAAATTGGAAACTTTTCTCTTACTCTTGAGAAGAAACCAAAGTTTCCCGGGGAAGCTGATAAAATCTTGCAGAAAAACCACCTTATTTGGAGAGAAATATGAAACATTTTATTTCAACTTAGCTTTCTCCTGGCCACAAAAAAAAAAAAAAAAAAAAGTTGATTGAACTAGAGCATGCCAAATAAAAATGTTTTGTGTGATGCTGGAGCAATGCAGTAAGTAGATCCTGTGTAAACTTCTTGTGGTTCACATGACAGTCTGGATTTTTAGCTGATAATTCAGTATTATGAACTACCAGTCCTTCAGTGAGGTCAGCTGTTTTAATCCATGAGGATACCCAAAATTTACTAGGTACTTGGCCGATATGGTGATGAGCATAGGTTAAGTGCCAGCACATAGATAAACTGGCATAAACTGTGAATCTGTGGTGGGTCTCTATTACCGTTTGGCCTCTTTGAATAGCTCTAGATAATATTTTTTTCTCTTTAAGTGCTGCAAGACAAAGAAAAGGTGAGAGCAGCAATAGAGTTAGAATCAGTTCCTAGGACTGAGTATTTTCTGTTTTATCTAAAGGATTCAGTCATGATGTGGACCTCTTGGATGCAGTCAGTAAACCACGTCTTATGTCCTACACAATTCTATGATTCTATGATTAAGTCTAAGCCCTGTGATGGGGAGCAGTGTGTGAGTGGCGAAGATGGATAAACTTTGGAGGCATGTGCCTTTACAGTTGGATCTTGTCATAGAATTCCTTTATGTCCTAGTACCTTGCAGCAAAGAGGTGGCCTGGGATAGGCCACAGTGAGATAACTTGTTTTGTTTCTGCAGGAATGTAACCCAGAATTAAAAGCAGGATCCAAACCCCAACATCCCACCCTCTGGTGGGCATTATTACACCATACCTCAGCTTAGCACCTCCGTGTTTGAAAGTGTGAGTTGCAGGTGCAAAAAGAGAAAATGTTTTACTTGCTTAGTTCTGCATTGCTTTCACAACTGGATACAAGTAGTCAGAGCTCCCAGCCATCCTAAAGGCTTGTCTGAGATCAGTACCTAGGTTGACATGACACACATTTTTGTTCTTGCAGGACTACTTTGATTTGAGTACATCTGCCCTCAGATCCTAACAATAGCCATGCCTTCAACATGTCTCTTCTCACTAATTCTGGGTTGCCTGTATGACAGACCAAAAAATATTTTAAAAATAAAATTTAAAAGTTACCTATTATATCGTGAAAGTGTGTGGTTTGCACTCATTCTGGTTCCTTCTGGTATGAGCCCTCCAGTTAAAGGTCGAGTTGATTGTGACAGTCTCATGTGGGAGAGTTTTGCTATGTTGTGATTTGCGTGTGTGTGAAGATTAGTGGTAAGATTAAAATTGTGAAATCATGTTCTGGGGGTTGGTGCTGTGGACAGCCTCACATGGCACCTGGGGAGGTTGCTTTATTAGCAAATACAAAGAATCATGCTTCTCATGAGAAGAATTTGGAGTTCCAGTAGATGAGTTGGAACCCAGTTGGTCAATGGCTGGTGTAGGTGGAAAAGAGCATTTCTCTGACCTACCTTTTTGCCCCATAATGACACTATATGCACATGTCATTCTTGTCCAAGAAGAACATAGGGCTTCACATGACTTAAAACCCATGGTGTTGAGAAGTGGTTTCAATGGCATATTGCTTCCCCAACTCTGTGGTTGATTCAGGGTTTGAGTTTTTTTGTTTCCTGAAGTAAAAATTGTAGCCAAATGTATGGGACTAAAAGATCTGCAGCATTCAAATTTCTGAACCAATAATCAGCTTTGCTTTATGTATTAGGTATGTTGTAAGGAACTGTGTTGCAATGAAAGAAAAGAAACATGGTGGTTTAAACAGAAACATGTCCAGTTACTGCCAAATGAATAGACCAGGCAAAATTACAGAATACTCATAAAGTGCATGCTTTTGTTTCTGAAAATGAGATTTTGTAAAAATAGATGAGGACAGGTATATTTTATTATATAACAAGGTATTGCTAACTGTTATATTATAGGAATTTTCCCTCTGCTATGGTTTGGGTTTTTTTCCGTTTGAGAAAAGGAAAGTTTTATTTAGTAACAGTTTGATCCCGTATTTGTTGGTCACTGCAGTCTTTGGTACCCAGTGCTGTAGAAGATTGCATGATTCTTTTGTTGCCGGTGTCATGGCTTAACTGAAGGTACAAAAAGGAATTGTGATGCTCTGATTAGTCAATTTTTAATACACATCTTCCCATTTTAGTCATATATTTTTCCAGCACTCAGGAAAATTTTTCTGGTTTTCTGTTGTATGAGCCTACTGAATATTGGTTTTAAGTCCTCTAGAAGCTCAGCTCTGGCCACAGCTATGTGCAGCAGCAGTGGAGGAACCCAGATGTGAGCCAGGCCTGCTCGCCCTCTTTGGAGCAATGAACAGAGAAGCAGAAGTATCCTGAAGATACTTGAGGTGCTACTAATGACGTGTTACCTGCCCCTTTGAACTGGTTTTATAGTGCTAAGCAGGAAAACCTTTTTTTTCCTTAATTCTTAGTGTCTCAAGTTTATGTACTGCCCATTGGGAAAGGGAAAAGGGGAAGGCTAAACAACCTGAAATCTGTGTGTATTTACATGTAAGTGTGCACGCATGCACAGATTCAGAATTGTTTATATGTAACATACCTGGTGTGGCTTATGTGTCTCTTTCTTTATTCTGTCAAGTGCATAGTACTTTTTTTTAAGCAAAATAGAAGATCAGCAATGCAGTCCATGGAAAAAGAGGGTGGTGAGCCTAAGTGCCTGCCTTGAAGCCCATGCTCAGCCACACACTTCAGTGGTCCTCACCTTAGCTCTGTGTAATCCCACCAAGGCAATGGGATTGGTGTTGCTTTTAATAGGGTAGGTTGAAATATTACTTTGCTTTTCAACATTTATTTAAGATTTTTAGGTATGGAATTAAAAAAAAAAAAAGAGAGAAAATGCATTTGTATTTGACTTGGCTTTTTTTTTTTCTTCTCAATGATATCTTCTGGCTGGCTTGAAGTGTCCTTTTCTTTTTTTTCAGTGCTTTTTTTTTTTTTTTCACTGGGCCTGTCAAATGTTGCCCTGCAGGCACCATATAGAGAGGTTAGGTTCTGCACATGAAATACGTGAAAAGTTGGGAAGACCAAATTGAACTGAAGGGCAAAGACAGCAGAGCATGTCTTCTGGAGCTTTTCAAGGGGTGGACTGGGGCAGCTGTCCTGCTTGGTGTATGAGCATCTGGCAGATTCTTCTAAGTTTGTGAATGAGGGGACAAAGTTTCAAAAGCAACATTTCTATCTTCTCTTTTTACGTAATCCCACAATGACTAATTTGTTGCTCAGAAGTGTTTGTTTAGTGTTCAAAAAGATGCTGTTAAGCACAGCCCATCCCACTGTTTAATACCATTTACTTAGCCAGGGCTTCTATGTGATTGCATTTTAGTCTGTGAATTAGTCTGTGCAGCTCTCCTCTGTGGGATGTGCTTGGGCTGATATCAGTGAGCTTGTTTATATGGGCTAAATCAATCACGTTTCAGATTAGACTTGTTAGTCCTCAATTATAAAATGGAAAAATGTAATAAAAAGAGATGGAGAGTGAACCAGTGATACAGCTTAAGGGGACAATTTTTGCTTCAAATACAGTAAAGACTTTTAGAAAAGATGTGGCTCTGTGTTTTAATTACTCATTCATTTTAGGTTTTCATGGGGGGAAATAAGATTGAAAAGTCAAAGTAGTGTAATGAAATGTTTTGAAAAATGTTTCAAAAAAATGTTTCCAGTAAACAGAAAGAAATCAAAGCTGTTTTATTTCAAAACATTATATAAAAGTTTAGACCATGCTCTCTAGATTCATTGCTACTATCTGTAAAGTTTTAAGTTAGATGGGTACTTAAGTACTGTGTGTTTTTCATGCTGTTTCTTCCATATTCTATGTGCTGTGCTCACATTATTATTTGGTATCTTGATGATGACTTTAAAATATTGAGGCTTTACAAGGAACTACCATCTAGATTATAATTTTAGAACTTGTTGGTTTGGGGTTTGTAAAATGAATCATGCTTCTTTAAAAAGCTTAAGCAAAAATTACTTCAGTTTTGTTCTTTAATTATCTGGATATTCTGCTTTTAGGACTTTTTTTTTTCTGCCAAGTGTTTTTCACAGAGTTATGAAATGGATGCCTGCACTTAAACTGAAGTTTTTCAGTTCAACCCTGTATCATTGTGGAAAACATTTTCTTGGCTTGGTCCCAGCAAGTCTGATGACAGCTCAGAGTAGAGAAGTTTCCATGTTATCATTGAGGCCAAATCCCATATTCAAATAGGCTAAATTCTTCAGTGACAACTCTTGTAGACAGTCATTTGCCCAGGTGTCATGTCACATGTTTGAGTGGGTAGTCAAGTGTGAGTACAGAATAAGAGGTGCAGATTATATATGAATGCCAAATCTTCCATGTCATGGGCAAGAGGGAGACTTGCCTTCCTCATGCAAAGGAGGAAAGTGTTTTGAAGCATCTAGGACATTTGCTACCTTGACAGGACCCCTTGTATAGTGGAGTCATTTTTTACGTAGATCTCCTAGGTGAGTCCTAGCCAATGAGAGAGTGTATATTTTTATAAGAGAAAAAGTGAAGGCTATCCCCCTTGATTCAATTAGTATTTAAAAAAACCTGAAATGAAACCAACCAGAAAATGGTCCTGCAAAACTTCTGGAAATCTTCACCTGTGGTGGTGATGCATCCTGAAAGAGGAAGTGATAGGTTGCAGCTTTGGTCTCTAAATCACTTCAGACCTCAGGCAAGCTGGTAATACTGAAGTATGGTTGCCAGAAAAAAAAGTAACTTCACATGAGCAGGCAAGGTTAGCACTGCAGGGAATGTTCTCTGCCTCCTGCATGGTTAGATCATGTTTGTGCCATGGGGTTATTTTTAACCTGTCATGGTCTTCTAAGTCACATACTGCCTCTGCTTCTGCACATGGTGTTGCTGAAGACTGAATGATTGCCCCTTCTGCTGGGTCACTGACTGTGGTAGGTCCAGGCTCACCACCACCAGGCTGGGTGATCCATGCACTCGGGCAGCTCCTGGCTTCTGCTAGGGTCTCCTAGAATGTGTCATGGGGACTGGAAGCACAGCAGCAGTTGCCATCCTGCCAGTGCTGGAGGATCCTCATGAGTGTGAGTGGGATAGCAGGACCATATTTTGCCCACCACGTGCTGGTAGACATCCTCATCATGATGTGCCATGGCAGAAGCATCAGTCTCTCCACAGCCTCTCTAGTAGGTAGCAGTTACAAGGAGCTGGCCTCCTTCTATCACCCACCTGGATTCACCCCAGTTCTGTCCCAAAGGTGTTTCCACATCCCAGTCTCCTTCCCTGTTCCCTTTCCCTACCTTTCTGAACACTATTTCTGGGAAAGGATTGGCCATCAAACTTTATTTAGGGCTTTGGAGGAGTTGTGATGGAGTTCGGGAGGGCCATGGCCTTCAAGCCCAGGAGCAAGAAGAAGCAAGGACTATACATTAGAAGTGCTGGGGCCTGAGCTGTGGGCCCTGAGCTGGAGTTGACCTGTGAATGAGTCACAACCTAGCAGTATGTTTTGTTTCCCCCACTGGCTTCATGTTCCAGAGGCAGAACCTGGCCCACCTGTGTCTCTGTGGCTCTGCCCTCACCCAGGTGATTGTGGTTGGGGTGGTGGGCAAGGCCAGGTCTATATCAACTAGAAGTCAATCAGCTGGAGGGGTTTCCTGTTGGGTGTGGCTTCTGTTGGGGCTGGTTGCATCTTGCTGAGCTCTCTCAGTGGTGTCTTTCCATGTGAGGAGCTGCTGAGGGAGCCATCTCTGTCTGTTGTGTCCAGCAGGCGATGCTGGCATCACAGTGGGCAGTGGAGGAGCTGGGCCCACAGGAACCTGTGGCAGGATTGTTTGAAAGAAGACTTCTGAAGGGATGTTGCAATGCTCAGCATTGGCTTGTGTGATTAGGCAACCGATGGCAGCATAAAATGATGATGGCTGAATCAGCACAGTGTTGGAAAACTCATTCTGGTGTGCTTGGAATGTGTGCCTCACAGGGACCCAGAGACCGACGTCTCTGAACAGCAAATGAATAGCTGCTGTTTGGATCTATAAGACCTACCTGAGGAGCAGCTGAGAGGACCTGCCCAGGCTGTGGTGCAGTGGCTGTTGAGGAGCTCACCAGTAGGTTCCTGCATGCATTGCGCCTATGGGGTGGGTTTTGGCATCCGGGTTTGGTAGTATCCATGAGTGGCCCTTGGGTTTGACCACTTCACCTCTACCTTACATCTTGCTAAAGTGCTGCCTTGTTCTCAGCACCAGCATCCCTACAATGCTGAATTGTCTTGCAGTGCAGTCATTGCTGGTGGTGGTTGTGAATAGAACTGCAAGGAGAAAAGTTGTTTTGTAAGCTGTTATTTCTTTAGTTATTGCTGATGTTGAAGGCAAAGGGCTCTCTGGTCTGTTTACCTCCATCCTTTCAAGTCAGTGTTACACTAATTTCTAGATACAACCACTGAAGCACTGTCATTAGTACTTTGTTGCTTATTTAATTGCCTTTTTTTCACATTAAAGATCTCATGAATTGTCACCTTTGGCTATTATATTAATAGAGCTAAATTCAATTACTGTAACTTGATTTAAAGGAAAAAATGCTCCTCGTAATGTAATATGGTACAGTTATGCGACTACTAAATCCTTTTAATCTCACTACAAAATACCTTTTTCTCAATTTCTCTTGCTTTTCTAGTAAGTCAGTCTAATCTCAGCTTAACAATGACTCAGAAAGCTTTAGTAAATTTTTTTATCGTTTTGTAAGAATTCATTTTACTGTCTTCTCAAGATTCATAATCTTAATCTGCACTGAAATATACTACCATTGTACAGTATTATAAGGGATACATGTAAGAGATATATGTAGTGTGGAGAAGTTGTATGGCCTTTAATTTCTGATTTGAATTGCTTAATAGAAGGTAAATTTGCTGGTGAATAACAGAAAGAAATCTTTAATTGCTATAAAGGACATCTGTAGACCCTCTCAGTACCCAAATTAATTCAATTATAGTTTCTACTGTTGTAGAAATAGTGTATTTATTTTAGAATACAGTGAGTTAAATGGCTATTGTTAATGTCATTAGTATAAATCAGCACAAATTACTGAGCATCATGTGAAAGAAAATCCCTAAATATGTGGTTTTGTTTCTTTTCTCATTTAAACGGTATACTAACTTCCAATGGAAAAGAGTCAAAATGTGCAACTACCCAGCAATGTTTTACAGAGATGTTTTCGTTGCTCTGTTTTAGAGAGATTAATCTATAACAAAAAAACCTGAATTTCTGTCTTCTCCCTAACTCTGCCACTGCCTTTCCCCATGCCTGAGCAGGAAACTGCAGGTGCTGTTTTCACAAAACTATTTTAAGTGAAAACACTTTTATTTTTCTTACCATCATTCAACATGAATTGAGTTTGTTGTCTCAAACAGTTTCTGACTGGGCAAATATCCACAGTGTTTTTTGAAATAATTGACTGATATCAGCCCTGAAGCTGTTCTTTTGGAGGCTCTCTGGAGAGCAGCATGAGCTTGTGCTGGGGTGGAGGCTACACCAAGGCTGCCTCCAGAGCAGAGTCCTTTAGGTTTGTATCTTCATGGTTTGGATGAAGCAGCCTGAGAAAAATACCAGTCCCATACATGAGATGTACCATGCCTTTGTTACCAGGAAAGTAACTGAGTTTCTGTTCTGGTTTACTGGAACTTTATCAGCAGGTGGTAAAGATATATGGCTCCTAAATTGTCTTTACATCCCAAATGCCATTGAGACTTGGCTAGCTAGATCAAATTGAAAGATTTCCTTTGTGGCTGGGACTATCTGTCAGATAGCATCTGCAGTATGCAGTGTTAAAGTATTTCTACCGAGAGGAGTTTTAGATCTTGTTATAGTCAGTATCCTAGTGGTGGAAATCTAAATGCTATCCACCTTGATATCCACATTTTTCATGTTAAAGCATATAAACATAAGCAGACCAGCTGCTTACATACTGCTGACAGCTCACTTCTGTGTATTTGCCGAACACTACATGTATACCTTATGATTTAGGTTAAGGTGCCTACATAATTTGTGCCTGCAACTCTTAGTGGTTGCTTATAAAAGCTGTATGCTTTCAAAAAATATAAATAAATTCAAAGTTAATTAGCCAAGATTTAAAGTAATTAAAGTGTGAAGTATTTCTTTAGGGGCACAGATGCGAGGAAGCTGCCAAAACCAAGGGAAGGGGCAAATCAATGCAGCGTTATTTGACAAGCATTGAAATAAACCTGTCATGAGCAATGTTTTAAGCACACATTGTGTAATTGCTTATGCTGCTTCAGTCATCTCTGGCCTGATCAGTTTGTTTTTATATGAAGGGATGATAATATGCAATGATAAATACTGAGGCATCAGTCAATTGACCAGCACTGCAGTTGTCCAGCAATGCGACTTGTGTTTGTGTGTGGTAGTACAAGGGGAGATGTTCCCTCAAATGCCTTTATGATTGTAAATAGCATGTGTGATTTTTGCAAACAGTTTGTGTCTAAAGTGTAAAAGCTTTGGCAGGACCTATTCAATTTCTTTGCAAAAATAGTTTAAAGTGGATGGTCCAATGGCTAAGAAAAAACTGTGGATATTAGTATCTGGACTGCAATACTCATTTTCTTGAACTTAGAGGCATACGCCATTTGTGATTTGTGCAGTGAGGTTGTGTTTGGGGTTTTTTTTTGCCGTGTCATGCAAGGGAGATCTTATTTTACTTGATGTGGAAAATTTCAGCTGGTCATAACTAAACTTAAACTCTGTTAAGCAATTTGAGTTTTACTCAAAGACATGGGAGCAAGCAGGCTATAATCTGCAGAAATAATATAAAATAACTTCTCTCATGCCTTAGTCATTCTTCTGACTCTGTTTAACTTCAAAGGTATCTAGAATGTAGGCTGTGAAACACTTGGCCCAGTACCAGCCATAACAAGCACAAACCTCTGTTAGTACATTCACTTCGTACTTTTGCCAAGATCCATCAAAACACTGGAATAACTTTATGCACTTCATAACCTCTTTCAGGCATTTTCCTGGATGGTATCTGATGAGCATTACCAGATGTTATTACAAACAATCGAAAAGGTGTTTCACCACTCAGTGTTGAGCATCAGCGTCCTAGAATCTGAGCCTCCAGGATATAGCAGCATAGAAGTTTAAATGTGGGCTCTTCTAGATAGCGTCCTGGTGAATATTTTGTTACTTTGATAATGAGGCCTACATTATTCAGTATAAGAGAGGGACAGAGATGACGATTACTGAATGAGTTGAACATTCAGTATATGAATTTCGCGGAATTTGGTGAAAGAAGTGAAAAAGTTATTTCTCTGTTACCAGCAGTTGAAGTACCCTTATTTCTGTGGCTGACTGGGAAGCAGAAAGCAGCCATATATGGGCTGAAATTCTCAGAAGAATGTGCAATAAATAGATAGTTCAGAAGAAGGCTCTGCAGGATCTCATAAGCACAGCAGTTTGGGAGGGAGAGGAGTCTATTTCCAGCTCAAGAAATAGCACTACAGAACTTATTTAGTGTGGAAGAAAGACTAAGAGGAGTAAGTTCTTAAAATAATAAATCCTCTTTTCATGAAACAGTGAGGCAGTAAAACTGTGGTCACAGGTGAAAGGCATTACCTTTCTCTTGATTTGGTGTTTGTTTTGGTAAAGTTTTGCTTGGGAGAAGGATGGTGGCTTTTTGTTTCACATTTGGATGCCCTTATGCCTTCTGATGCAGGCACATGTTGCACTTGGTGGCATGGCAGAAGCAGCCTGTTCCAACCTCTGGTTTGGCTTGTGGAGGTAGGCAGAAGTGGGCATTATATAACTGATGCCTTCTGAGAGCTATTGAAACCACATCTGCCTTGTACCAGGTTGGCAGGCAGCAAGAATGAGGTGGCAGAAGCGCAAACGCCCGGTGCACCCTGTGGTGTGGGGCTGTTTGGCATGGAGCTGTCTCTGTTCAGGAGTTGCTCCCAGGCTTAGAGGCTGCCTGCAAAACTGCATGTTGCCCATTTTGCTCCCTTCCTATGGCCGTGGAAATCTGGGAGTTGGTGGGGTGAGATGTCCAACCCCAGTGCTCTGAAACCTGGAAGTGTTACTGAGTGTAGTGGCTGTACTGCAAATATGTTTTGCTTGCAAAAACACCTGGAAGGAAAGACAGCAGCCTGAATAGAGCACAGGCAGTAGCCAGATGGCTAGGGACATCGACTTTTGCAAGGTGTGCAGCAATAGCCCAGTTGAGAATTGCCCATGGGCTAGACTTGGAAATGCTATAAATCTGGAAGTAGATCATATTTTTCCAGTAAATGTTTTGTCAGATCCTAGGGAAGTCTAGATGCAGACTGGACACAAGTGCCTAGAACAATGCTGATGTCCTTGAGAGCATTTCAGGCAAAGGGAGGGGAAATGAGGTCTCTCCTACTTGCCTGTCTTGTATACTGTGTGTGGCATGATGAACAGATCATCAGCCTTCTTTGGCAAGGTTCCTCTGAGGACAGTCCAGATTTCCCTTCCTGTCACTTTCTAGAAACTATACCCAGATAGGTAACAAATGATTAGGAGGAACTGCTACTTTCATAGGTCTTGGAGGGACTTAAACTAGCCCTGATGACTTCCTATTATAGAGTTGTAATTGCTAAAAGAATTATTTATGTTTCCCTCATGCATCTGTTGTAATAGTTGTGAGTGGAGAATACGGACATCCAACAGGAAGTAAGAAAACTAATGTGCTTTCAAAATTTTCCCTGTAGTTTCTTTTTCTTTTTAAATTAAAGTTTTTAGACAAAAGTAGTCAAAGGTTTTTCTGTAGGAATGTCTGTGTTAATAACCTTTTAAAACTTATTTTTCAAATCTAGATCATTGACAAGGAGACTAATCCCTTTGTGGACAAATGGGAAGAAGAAGGACAGTTCCCAGCACATAAAGTATTTAAAACCCTGGGACAGGCTGGATTCCTTGGTGTGGACAAGCCAACAGGTAGGAGAGTGTATAACTTGTGAGTATGGACAGTGATAGACTCATTACATGATCTCAAATCACTTTTTCCCAGTTCAAAACATGATCCAGAATTCAGTGCAAAGTTTACTTACATTCCTCAGTCACAGGTGTGTTGGTTACCAACTGTGCAAATACAGAAAATAATGTTGCTGAGTGCTCAAGTTCATATTCTTCTAAATATAAATGTTAAAAACCTGTGTGACTGTTACTTCAGTCAGTGAAATGAACGTCACTTCAGTTTTCAACATACAATCTATATAATGAGTTTTCTTCTGGATCCAGACATGTATGGAATAATCTCAATTTTCATTACAGAATCCACAATTTGAAGGCATTGAAAATGTTGTAAGATTTGGCCTATTATATTTCATTAACCTCTAATGTCTGCATCATCATATTCTGTCTCTCCATCCAAAGGATGAGGTTTGCGTGGGTTTGAGGCCATTATATCCTACACTGTGTTTAAAATGCACTATTCCAGCCCACAGAAGCATGTACAGAACAAGAAGCTAGTGATACACACAGCAAGGACAGAGCAAGTTTCATGTGCACATATACATGTCGTTGAGGAAAAAAGTTAAGGAATCCAGAGGAATAGGAGGTATTTCTGCTCTTCAGCTAAAATACATATTCCCCTGGTTTTTTGTTTGTATGCAATGTAATATATACTTGGTTTCTTTTCAGATGCTGTTAAGTGTTCCTGTCAGAATTCTTGGGGGGTTTTTCCCCCCATGTTCTTATTAATGGTTAAAAAGTTTAAAGCAAAAGCAGGTTTGCATAGGCAAACCTTTAGCAATTGTGGTGAATTCCAAGCAGCCCAAAGTGACAACATCTGGACAGTTAACTGCAGTTAATTGTCTATATGGAGCAGCCCACACAACCTTAGCTATGCCACACCAAGTCATTGTGTTGCTAAGGGACAGATTTTGAACTTGAAAAATTATGTCTTTTTACCACTTCCAGAGGAAATTTTTCCTCTTGAAATGAACTCTCATGTTCTTATACATTCCAATATGGAACATTTTTTCTCTGGCTGTTCAGCTGTTGGAGCTCACAGAACTGTTTAGCTGTGACTGACAAATCCAATTGGATCTGAGCTGGTATTTCTTTACAAAAATGCTGACAGTTTGAGATTATACTTAAGATCTATTTAAAGGACAAATAGGATTACTAGGGGAGGAAGAACACCACATCTACCTTCTGCTATTATTGTCTGATAGGCAGATTTGAAATGTGTCTCAGTGGAGCCTCCTTCACACTGCTAGTATTCATGTTGGTTGTAATGAAGGTGCATTGCATTGCTGCCAGAGTACAGCCCTGTCTTGTTTCATTTATCTCAGGACATGCAGAGGCCTTGGCTGGGGTAAGGAACCTCAGTGCTGAGCATGTGCACATAAAACATTGTGGAGATGGGAACTTTGTATAATGCTCACAAAATAGCTAGGACAAGAAATAACTGGAGTGAGATCTAGTGAAAAAGGGATTTGTGGAGGCAAAGATGGGCATGGAAGGCTGCATACACTGACTACACTTGTCATACCCATGGTTAAGAATATTTAACTTTGGCTTTGATGCTTGCATCTAGCTGCTAATCTAATTTGTTTGGCTTCTGCAGCTGCATTTTATAAAAGCTATAAAAATTGCATTAAATTCTCAACAACATGTGGTCCATCTCAGTTCATCTTCTGGCATAAGGTATTGTTTGATACAGAAAATGCACCAACTCCCTGGAAGATGCTACCTTTGTACCATTCAGTTATGCAACAGAATGTCATCAGGTCTAGCTTTGCTTCATAATGGTATAATACTATCAGGTACATCCTGAAATGTTCTCGTGATGGTGATGTAGCAGTCAGGTGTGTGACAGCACAGACTCAACAGCAGGACTTTGGCAAAGCCTGAAATTCTTTATCTTCTACACTTCTACAAAGTGCTTATACTCTTCTCAGCTACTTCCATTATTTAACTGCTGTGTGCAGAGGAAGAGAGGTCTTAAGAGATTTGAGGAAGCCAAGAGCAGCTGGGAGTTTTGGAGGCATGTTGGGGGAGGTCTGGAGAAGAGAGGTTAAATGGCTTTGTGGAGAGCAATTGTGACACAGAGCCATGTGAGTAACAGCCTGCCCTACTTTCTGGCACAAACCAAAATGATAATTATCATGTTGTATCTCTTCAAGCTCAGATCATAAAGCATTCTCTTTAAAGAAGACTGAATTTTTCAAGTTAATTCGCTTTAGTAGCATCTGCAGCTTTGAAATGCAGCTTTTTCTGAATTTGTTTTCCAGGGTCATTCTGTTGAGTACAGTGTTTTTTTTTCCCCTGTAAAATTAATTTTGAAGCTTTCTGATTGGGCAGAAACAGGTCACAAACTTGTTTTGCCTAGATAGAAGGAAACATCTGTTGGAACTCACATTTGTTGAAACTGGACTTTTTCCTGTGTAAACACCGTTCCCTTTTTGAACAATGAGCTGCTTAATGGGAGTTAGGTTTTTAAAAGAACGTGCCTTACATGTGTCCCTTATCATTGGAAACTTTCTCTGTGTGGGGAACTGATTTGGGACACCATTTGTATTACAAAGGCTCCATTATTCCCACCATGTGCAGTTGTGGGCTACAACCTTCTCGAGGCTTTTCCTGAACATTTTTTCACAATTGTTTATGATTGTAGTGAATATTGGCCATGGTACAGTAGTTCAGGATATTAGTTGGAGAGGTCATGTAAACACTGCGGGCAAGACCCAGCCATGCACCAAAAGTTGGAGAATCCTTAATATGATCAGTGGGTATAACTTACTATACTGTCTGGTCAGTCCTCTGCCAGAGAAAGTTTCTTCTCTTTGAACCATTTTGTGCTCTGGTGTTTATGACTCAAAAATAGCACACACACACTGGTTTTCCTTGGGAAAAAGTGTGTGGTGTTCTGTTATATTAGGAAATTCTTCCTACTAGTAAAGTACATACTGAAAAAGTGAACATCATTTATGCATTAAAAGTGTCTTTTTTGTCTATGTAAAATGTGTTTTACAGAATTACTCACTTCAGCCTGAAGTATTCCGTTTGAAGGGGGGAAAACCCCCAAACATCTCTATGTACTTATTATTCTTAATTTATGTTTGCTGTGTGTTTCTCCTTAAATTATGAAGTTTCTGTGCTATTGAGGTGCTGACAGTCCCAAAACTAAGGGCAGAAAATACTAGGGTAGGAAGCAAAAATATTTTAAACAGTCTTGGTAGTTGGCCATTGTTCCTCACTAAAGGAAGTGGGTAAGACATATTTCTTTGGAGTGTTTTATGTGCAGATTAGATGAGATATTGGAGTAAAAGCTGAAAAGATCTGTGTGGTCATTTGTAATCTTATGGCTTATGAATCAAAGCTTTGGCTGTTGCTAAATTTCAGGATGTGTTGCCAAAGACACAGGCTCAAAATGTACTGTTATGTGCCTGCGTATACTGATGCAGATGATTAAAAGTTGTTTTTATCAGCTGAAGCAGAAGTACAGAAATCGTTCTGTAAAGGCTCAGGGAAAGCAAAGAGGATGGGAGAGAAAAATTTGTAAGGGAGCAATGTCCAGTGTCCCGTGTATTTATATAGTGCCACTGTGAGACATGAGCAATAATGATGCCTGCTCTGGGTATTTCATTAGTGTTTTTATTGGAAGTCCTGTAGGAATACTTAACAGAATGCATTAGCATGTAGAAATAATTATGACAGGTATGTCCAAATAGTAGCCTTCATTTTTTTCTGTCAAACGGGTAGCAGTGCACTTATGGAAATATGTTCTTAAATATATCGGGCAAAATGGGGGAACTATGTGGTAAAGCTTGTGCATGGATGGGGAAGTCTAGTTTTACACTATCTCCTTCCCCTACTGCTGGAATATGGGTTGGATACGGGACTGGAGAAAGCAATAAGCAGTATGTTCTTGTCCCTTGAGACAGATAAGCATCTGATGGAACAAAACAAATGTTTCAAAGGATTGATTGCACTGCAGTTGGAAAATGATGCAATATCTTTCCTTAAGAAAGCCTGTTTATGGCAAGTGTCTGTATGTTGAATGTGGAAACAGACTATCATCTAAAGTTAATTTTGTTGCTTTCTTCGCAAGTATACTTTGTCTGATAAGATGAGATCTTACAAGAGTTTGGTAGTGGAGAGTCCCTTGCAAAATGTGGGGTATTCTTTCTCTTTCTTTTTTTTTTCCTTTTTCCGTTTCTGTAATACTAAGCCTTATTACATGGCATGAGCAAAAGAAGGATGTGGGAAGAGCAGTGAATTCTGTCACTAGAAAGTGACTTAGTAGTTCAGGTGAAACTGGGTTTTGTGGCCTCTAAGAGAGTAACTGAAACTTTTTCAGGTGTATCTGTGGATAGAAGCTAAAAAGGATGTATTTGGCAGAAGAGAATTCATTAGCCCAAACCATTTCTGTATGGCAGGAGTGGACCAACTGCAATGTTTGTGCTTGGTTTAGTAGATTTAAACATAGCCCACTGAACCAATTGCTTGATCTCTTTCTCACAAAAGAGTGCAGTAGTAGTTAGTTAATAATAGTTGCACTCTAGAAGTTTGAAGAGGGAAGTGCTGTTGTGCCACATTTTCAGGGACCAATAGCTGGTAAATCTGCACTCTGAAATGTTTACCACCTATGCGATATACCTGGTTTGCAATCAAGAAGTAA
The DNA here is from genome assembly GCA_013400335.1 of Eurystomus gularis. Taxonomy (NCBI): domain Eukaryota; kingdom Metazoa; phylum Chordata; class Aves; order Coraciiformes; family Coraciidae; genus Eurystomus; species Eurystomus gularis. The sequence goes on from VZZY01017444.1 coordinate 112,192, forward strand.
CCTTGGTAAACCTCTAAAAAAGCCATAAACCAAAGTTAGTGCTTTATTTGAATCAAATTGATTATGAAGTTAGTGATGGGTAGCAGTGGCTTGGAGACCTTGATCAGATAAGTGTAGGAAATTTTGGGTGCTTATCTGACCTTCATTTGGTGGATTGGATTGAAATCTTAGGAAAACAGGTTTTTGTATGTGTAGATACAAGTTCAGTGTAGGTGAGACTTTTTTTTCCCTTCCTTCTTGTGAAACGCTGACAATTCAAGTCCTGTCTAGCGTTTTGCAAATGCAGGATGAAATGCAATTGAAAATGGTAAGGAGGAGATGGTTTGTTTCCTGCACTTCACAAATCATCAGGTATTTCTGATCAGAGAAGGAAATGAGCATTTGAGTTCATATGTTTTTTCTCAATGCTGCACATGACTTGGAAACACAAGTGCTTCATTCGTCATGGCTGGAAGTGCAGCAGTGCTTCTGTGAATAGCTTGTTCAGCTGTCAACAGCAGTTTTGTAGAAATACACAGCAGAGAACAGACATACTGAAGGACAGTGAGTCTTTGTGGAAGAGATAATCTTCCTTTAAATGTGTGGTTGACAGAGGGATCAGATTTGTTCCTGGGATTCTGCTTTTGTACTTGAGATAAGACAAATCCTCACACTTGTGACTTGTAATGCAGGACACAGCAGTATCTCAATCAGTCCAGGTATGCTATACCAGTACCTTAGGGGCAGGTTAGGAATTTCTGAAATCTGGTATATGTACGACTAGTAGTTGCAGGTTAAGTCAAAATGGTGCTGAGAAAGAAATTAAAAATGCCTCTTTCCTGGAAGAAGTTTAAAGTGTCTAACTGGGAACAAATGCTCAGCTATGCAATTATGCACTTGAGCTTTTGATGCTCACTTCTCTCATGGCATACCTCCTGTGCCAAGTTCACTTCTGCGTATTGCAGGCTTTGCACAGACTTGCAGATCCATGTGCTGTCTTGAAGCTGACTAGGAGCACTTAGTCCCTGGTTGTAGCTAAGAGATGGTTACAAACAACTGTCCCTGTTCCATTCCCATTCCACACAGTATGCAGAGTTGTGCTCTGGGTGGTGCAGGAGAGTCCATCCTTCTCTCTTGTACTTGATTTTTTAGATTAAATATGCACCAACTTATTAGGAGGCTTGTTAATAAGGTTTCAAGGTTGCACAAGACTGTATATATTCATGTTCCAAGTATGTGTCTTTGGGGGAACTCAGTCCAGAGGTAAAGATGAGAAAAGCAGGGAGAAAAAGTAAAGACACAGGTGTGATGTTGTTGGAAGGTCATCACTACAGGTATTAGAGTGAGAACCTTAGTTTCCAGAATCCAAATTGTGGTCTTTGCTGCTGCCTAACTGGTTCTGTCTTTTTAACATACTAATTCCTCAAGCATCAGGACAGACAAATCTCATCACTAGCAAGAGTTTTCTCTTCTTCCTAGTGCTGCAGCTGAAACAAAAATAGTTTTATTTCTTCCATAAAAAATGGAAAAGACGACCTGCATACTGCTCTGAGGTCCAGGTGCTAAATCAAAAGCCAGATCTAACCTGTGAGAGAGAGCTAATTTGACTGATTGGCACTGAAGCAGATCAAAAGCCAGGGGGTATTTCTCAACATAACGTCGTGATAAAACACTGGAAGAAGCAATCAAGACTTAGTAGTATCGTGTGATCATTTACTTGGAGATTGACCTGTTTCAGAAGCTGTGAACAATAGATAGATAGAGTTGAATATTTCAATTAACTTCTGTGCCTTTTTTGTTATATCATCTTGCGGGGTGTTCTTGTTCTTTTTCCTCCTATTCCCATGCTTCTGAAGGTCTCAGTGTATAACTTTGGTTTGAATTTCCTTCAGCTTTGTAGAAAATTGTTGGATTTGGGGGGTTTTGATGAGGCAAATTTGGTAAAAAAAGCTGATAGTCTTATAATTGCGAATAAGAAAAAAGTACACAATAAAGAGAGTGGCTGAATAGATTAAAGAAATATGAAATATAATACCTGAAAAGAACATAGGGGTTGAGACATTATCTTTGTGAAATGTAGGCTTAATTTGCTTTTACCTACTCACTTCTGGGTAACTGCTGGGAGCGAGGGCTGGTATCTTTTTCTGGGGCTGAAATGGAGAAAAATATTGTGAAACAGTCATTGTGAAACAGGTTGACATGGAAAAAATCTCTGAAGAGCTGTTGACTTGTCGATGCTTGTAGATCCCATAGGTCAATAACCAAGTCACAAACTTTGAATGACATCTGGATTGAAGAGGAGGTTAACAAGATTGCAGTAAGTCTGTGTTATTCCTAGGTAAGTGTTTCTATCACCAGCATTTGAGCAAGTTAAGAAACTGGCATCCAGCCTGAGCAAACAAGAGCATGTGTAACTGAATAAGAAGAAATGAGGAAAGAAAAGACAATAAATATGTTTCGTTTTGGTTCTCCTATTCTGATGTAAAATTTGTAATCCCTAGTAATCCAGTTCATGCAAAATCATAAGCATCATTAATAATCTAATCCCTGGAGATGTTGCATAAGATCTTAGTCATTCCAGCACCTGTAAGGAAGTTCAGGGGTCCCATACAAGTGGAAAAACAGGTTATGGCAGTATCCTTCTCCCTTTCTGACTGATAGCTAACAATGCAGCCACCTTTGTGAATCTTTACCCTTGCAACACAACTCTAGGGCTTTCCCTGCTGTAAACTGGACTCAGGGAATAGCACGCGTCCTTTTTGTCATTTATCCCAAAAAGGAGGACAGGCAAAGGCATGGACCCAGTATTTGTGGATCTGTGTGGCAGACAACTTGCTTACAGGATAAGTAATGCAGTCAGTGTTTAATAACCTCATATGCTACACAGTAATAAAAAGATGTCAGGGAAGGATAGTGGTATGAGGAATTTACTTCCTTGGGGCTTAATACTTAGGTTAGGGCTGGCCATTTGCAGCTTTCTCATTTGATGGACTGGGACAAGTGAGTTTTGAGGTAAAGATGCAGAGAACGGAAATTGTAGTGTTTTTAACCATGCTGTATGGTGTGGAATAGATATCACCATTCCACAACAAATGTGAAAGTTAACTGTATCTAGTTGTGATGTAGGTCTCATGTTTGTACTGCTTTTACGTCTACTTTGACTCCATTGTTTACCCTCATGTAAAACTGATAAATACATCAGAGACTGCATGATGATACCTTCTAGTAAGTGAAGTAGGAAATAAGAAAAAAGGGTTTATTCCAGAATACTTTTGAAGTCTATTAAGTTTGATAAATATTTGGAGCCTACACTCTAGTGTGTTGTCACAACCATGTTGAAGGCCTTTTATAGGCTTAGTCTAAATAATGCATGGATTTGTAGATTTGTGGTCAGTCCAAACAATCAACCATGGTATCCTCAGTTTCTCGTTTGATTAGTAAATGTTAAAAAGATGTGAATTTTTTTTAAGTGAAGATACGTTGGGACAGTCAGACCAGTGCAAGACAACTGTCTGGCTCATTTGGTGTCATTAAAATTTCAGTTGCATTGTTTACTGTGTGCTTTGCAACTCTGAGAATTATGCAAATTCCCATGTGGGACATGCAAGCTGAGCTGGAGGCTCAGGCGTATGCAACTGCTCTATCAACATGTAATGCATACTCCATACAGAAAAGTAATATTCTGTCTGGCATAGTACTGTGTAGTGATAAGCATGATTGTATATACATTATAAATTTTGATATATATTGCAGTATATATACATTATAAATTTTTATATATATTGCAGTAAAATGTTTTATTTTATAAAAAACATTTGTCTATATAGAGAAGGAATTTTTGATTATTTTTGTTCTTTTAAACCTCTATAAAACTTTAAAAACAATATTAATCTAGTCAGTTTGGTCAGATGCTACCCAGTTGTTTGATTTTAACGTATTGCGCAAAGTTTGTACTTCAAATCTTACTATTTAAAATAACACTGTTGTAGTCCAGTGCTGAGATACCATAAGCACTGTTCAGGAGGCTTACTGCAATAGGGAGGCTTTCTACAGTGAAGACTTCACTTTTTCTAGCAAATAGTTGCCACTGCTGCAGGGATTGCTAATGGAAAGGCTGTGTTGAGGTGCTCCAAGGTATGCCTCAAAGGTCTGAGTATATGGAAACCTGCACCCAGATTTGGAGTCAGTAAGAGATTTGCATTAGCCTCCCCACATATGTGGTTCCCTCAGGCAGAGGACAGCCATCAGTTTGTGACCCAGCCATGAAGCTTGATCTGAGGAGCAGCATGCCCCCTAGAGCACCTTCCTGACCCCAGAGCTTTGACGGTCACAGACTGCTTGTCCTGGTTGCCTTCTAGGGTGCTTTACTCTTTAGCTGAACAGGCTTCTTTTTGGACCCTTGCTGTTTCATTCATAGGGATAAACAGAAGTGATAAATGTAGTATTTCAAATGCTCAAGAATGTATGGGCTGATTGTTCAGACACTCACCAGTTCTGATCAACATTTTTTATTTCCAGGATTCATTTTTTCATCATTTTTTACTCTCTCCAGAGGAATTGTGTCATGTTGTGCCTCCATTAGATGAAAAAGGAACTGTAAATTAGTGTTCAAAAACACACCAGTGTGATGATTATCCATACCATTTCCCTTTAGCCTCAGACATATATACAGCAGAGGAGAAGGAGGGACTCTGATTCTCCTGCGTTGCTGTTACGAGAAGCAGCGTCCTGTTCCCCAGCATTGCTCTGAAATTTCTTAGCAGTTACTCAGTTCTGTAACATTTCCCAGGAGCTGAAGGTTTGGTGATGCTAGCAGTCTCCCAGGGGGTAGCCAGGCTGAGCTGTGTCTAGAGCTTGGACCTACTAGAAGGAAGTTGTCCGTCTGTGTGACGTACAACTTTTCTGTCACAGCCACTGCTCAGGGTTCTTGCCTGATGCATAAAATTATTTAATCTGGAGCCTTCTGTATACCACTAAATGAGTAATCATTATTTTGGCTTATTTTCACATGAATAAGGATTGTTTGTGGTTCAAAGTTTTTAGAATTAGATACATCACCCTGTTCTATGATGAAATAACTGGTTGGACTTTTTCTCAAGGACATCAAATTCCCAGTGGTTGGCAGAGTCAACCAGAAAAGCTGGTACTCCTTGGCCTGTCAGCTACTCCTCAAACCTTTGGTCATGCAGCCCAGGATACCTTTAGCCCTTTTATTCAGATATTTAATGCATTTAAACATTTAGTCTTACTGCTTTGGTTCCTGAGGGACGTGGCTGTGAAATGGTTGCCACTTGGTATCAGGTGCTCACACTTCAGCTGTTTTTTCTATGTAAACTATAATGTCCAGGGAGAACAACACAAACATCGTTTCATGCAAACTGTAATCCAATAGAGAGGACACTTATAGGAAGAATTTATAGCTATTTTTCTTAGAATTTTGAATCAAAGCAAAGGAAATTACTGGATTTGTGCTTGAGTTTTTCAGGTTTTTCTTTTTTGTGCATCTCATAGGACCAACAAAGAATTGAAGAAAATGTGTCCTTTTGAAGCTGCTGAGGGACTGGTTTGTTGGGCTGGCATTTTTTGGTTGGTTGTTTTTGGTTTTGAGTCTCGCTTAGGTATGGTGCTCTCTATGTGGACTAGCATCAACATGCTGGAAGCTTAAAGTAGTGGTCTTGGTGGGGTTTGTTTATCTGGTCTCCTGCATCTTTTAAAAGAATGGTGCAGAGATCATCTTTAAGTGGAAACACACACAGCTAACATTCTGGACAAACTGGATCAGGTGTCACTTTGATCCCCATGGGGAATGGGTGCACAATGCAATGTAAAAACTAAGGGTGGGAAAATATCACAACTCCAAGGCTCAGTGAAACTATGTCAGTCTTCATGGGTGGAAGAACCACTGAGCAGGACTGGTGGATTAGGTGTGCTGGGCAGAGTTGTTTGCAGTCTTGCCTCTGTGGTGGGGTGCCAGTGAAATCTGAGTTGCTGTCTCGGTTATTTTGCATCTGACCTTGCTGGTGGAGACCCTTGGAAGGAGATGTGTCAGAAGTTTATTGGAGCAGAGATTGGAGACTAGGCATGGGATACTGGGTTTCCAGAGGAAACAAGGAGAAGAAGCTGCAAGATGGTGTGAAGATCTGTTGAACACTTTTATTCCAGGTGTCTTTGGTTTTGTGCTGTCATGTCAAAGTCATGGTTATCTGGAGTCAATACAGCTTCACCCTGTTTAAAGAGAAGAAAACAAAAAACAGGAAAAGTGCATGTTAGTTTAAAAAAATGTGAAAAAGAAGGCTGAATTAAAGCTTCATTTAAAATTTTTTCTGACTACTCAAGAAACCCTTTAAATAACTTAATCTCCTGGGCTTTTTTTCCCAGTAAAATAAAGATCTTGGAGCCTTTTTTGGAATGCAGAGGGTTGTTAAAAAGTATCTGTTTAAGTATTTGAAGTGTTGGCCAACTGTGAAGGACAGCGTGATAAGGAAAGTGTTTTTCTAAACACCAGAATTGTACATACACTGAAATTTAATACCACTTTTCTGTTTGACAGAATCAGTTTTGAAATCAGACTTCAGTGTCAGGTCTGTCTTTTTTTTGTTGTTTCATTTTGTTTTGTTTCTCAAGCAGATGCATAGGAGACCATTTGGGACAGACAAAGTATTTCTTGCAGGACAGTAGTATTTCCTGAAGAACATGCTTGTTTGCTACCTTTCTACCTTTCCTGGGGGAGCCTAGAAGACCTGGTTTCTCAGTCATCTCTAGTGCAATAGCTATTGTTTTCCATAAGACCACAAACCCTCTCTGGGAAATGTCTTCAGTGGTGAGTGGGGAGAAGCAGGAGCCAGGAAAACAGCACGGCTTTGGAGGAGGGCAGGGACTTTTTTTGCGTAGGACCTTTGAAACACCATGACCTGTGTATGTGCCCTTTCCTTGAGCCTGTGAAACTGGTAGAAAATGTGCACTTGCCCAGAGCCTTAACTATTTACAAATTAGCTTCACTTGTACAGCTGAATGAGGAAACAAAGGGTGGAATTAATGGAAAATTTCCTTGAACTAGTATCACAGGGGCAGATATTTGAGATATTCAATTTCTATGGAATCATTAAATGGTTCAAAAATCTCTGAAGGTGACTTCATTCAGCATTTCTGCTGCTTCCTATTCTGTGCGTCAGAGGAAATGAATGAGACTGTTATGCGCACCCTTGCTTTATTATTCAAAAAATGGGGTCTCTCAGCAGAGTGGAAGATGAGTAATAAGCCTGCTGAAAGGAATCTTTTTTTCCTTTTTACATTATGTATGACCTGTGAAACTCATCCCACAGAAATTACATGGGGCTGAGTTTAATAGGAATCCAGAAGCTATTACATACTTTTATAGATGGTGGGACCATCCCCAGTTACTTCAGGGAGAAAAATCATATTTTTCATCATTAGCTACTCACTCAGCTGGTGGATACACCATTTTACAGCTTCTTATACCCTGTGGCCTCTACTGACTGACTAATACCCCCCTGAATAACGCATGTAGCACTGCTCAGTGTGCTTGGGTCTGTCTGGCATGGATAAAGTAGCATATAGGTGAATAGTAGCAAGTATGTGGATTGCAGATTTAGCCTCAGCAAGAGGTTGTAGTTTTATGTCAGAAATATGGACTTCATCTCATAACATTAGTAACCCTTGGGCTGAGATGTGGTATAGTATGTTGTTGGTCATGTCAACGTGCTTCAGAGCAGAGTTCAGCCTTTAGTTATCACAGACACTGCTAAAGAGTGGTTTGTCCTCCTCTGGATAGTTTAGTACTTCACTGAGATGTAAGGTACAGCCCTGATGCTTTGGTTAGATAGTGTGGGTACCACTGTGTAGTTGAGGAGGATGGCACATGGTCCTGAAGAGCTTTGGAAGAAGCTCGAAGTTTCTCGACTGAAATGTTGCTCTCTGTTGATGATCATAGAATCATTTAGGTTGGAAAAGACCTCTAGGATCATCAAGTCCAGCCTTCATCCCAACATGCCCCTGACCACTAGATCATGTCCCAGTGGGGAGCTTTGCAGCTGCAGACTATGATTGAGTGCTGTTACCCACTTGAGAGCTATGTGGTGAGCCCCATACGCGGCCAGGCTCACATAGACACCCTGCTAGAGCCCTCTCCACACATTGGTGGAGTACCAGAGGGGAGGTGACATCAGGCTGCAGCCAGCTGGTTGAGAACTGCTAGGTGTTCAGGTGGAACATGGCAGAGCAATGGGCTCTCTGTGAAAGAAAATTGTCTTCTTGGAAACTACTTCTAGCAGGAAAAGATTTGCTCCAAGCTCAGTTTTACCAGGAATGAAAAGTTCAAGTAATCAAAAACAAACACTAACAAAAACAAGCAAACCCAACACAATGGATATTTCAGCTTTTTGGGTTCCTCCCCAAGCCCAAGAAAGGGAGCACTTTTGCACTTCCTTCTTTCTTCATAATTGGAATGGTTATGATCACATTTTTTACAGGTATTTACTATCCATATTTGTTTTCTAAACCTTAGCAGTTGTTTTCAGCCACCTCTGTCTACTCATGTTTTCCCACTGAGCCTCTTACCTTTTTTTTTCTTGCATTTTTTCCCTTCTTAAGAAGATTCAGGCGGGTCCTCATGTAGCTTGTCTAACAACTACTATTTGCTGTTTCTTCTTTTTAAACTTTGTTTGGAAGGACTGATGGTAATAAAAACATTTTGTGAAAACCTAATGAGATTCTGGCCATAAGGAGGGGGAGGAATAATCATTATGGTCAGATATTCTTGACATTATTAAAGACCTTAAGGTCCTGAAGGCTGAGAAAATTGGGGTGCTTTTTATTGTCTGCTTGCTGTGGATTTATGCTTCAAAGCCAGTGCCATTTAAGAGAAACTTAGACAGATGGACTTTGCTTTGTGGGGAAAGCTTGTTAACGATTAAATGGCATATTTTTTCCTCGAGCTAGTAACATGCTGTTTCCTTTACCTGGTCTTTTGTTTGTTCTTGCTCAATAACCTTTTCAGGAGTTTTTATTTTGGAAGATAAATAGCATATCTTACTCCTTCGGCATTCTAATAGGAATTTGCTTTCCAAGGCTCTCTTGTCATAATTGAGCAGTTCAGGCTATATCCTAGTATTGTGGAAGTCCATGTTTACAAACCAAAACAAAAAAACCTCTGAACTTGCTTATTTGCTTTTTGGGCTTTGTTTGTTTTAGGTATGATACTGAGGGTTTTTCCCCCTTTTCTTCTAGGGGAAAGCAGCACAGGAGCAATTTGCTCTTCTGTAGCTGATAGACAGAAGCTGTTAGCTGAGCTTGTCACTCACAGTGAGGCAGGAAATTCTTTCCAGTCTGTCCAGATGCTTCCTGTGCATGAGGCTGGTGTCATATTTGGCATGTGATTTTTTTTTTTTNATTTTGTTTTTTTTTTTTTTTAAAAAAAGCAGTCTGAGGGTGATTTTTTTTTTTTTTTTTTTTTTATGTTTTGCATCTAGCCAGGTCCTTTGGCACCATGGAAGGAAGATAGCCTTGCTGGTTGGACAGTGTCACTGTGCTTGGGGTTGTTTGGAAGAACAAAAAGGAACTGCGTAAAATGATTTTTTTTTTTGTAGCTGTTGAAAGCCTCCCTTGGTTTTCTTCTCCATGCCACCTGTATGCTGTCCTCCTTGAAGTAATAGACTAACTCCTATTATGCACATGTCAAGTTCTGCGTTGCTAAGAAAACAGTTATGGCAGCGGATGCCTGTGGCAGTGCTGCATTTCAAAGGGGAAGGTGAAGATGTTGGCATCTTTACGCTCTGGTGATTTGAGCTGGCAGCTGATACATTCTCAAACCCCTTTGTAGATTGTATTGTTCTCTTTACATGACTCTGAGTGGGAAAAGTGTAAAGAGTACATCCTGGTTTGTGCTTGCAAAACGTGTGGGTTTCTGGACCTTTAAAAGAAAGTATGATGCATTTGCTACTTTTGCATAGGTCTGTCCTGGACTCTCAGTCACTACAGTTGTTGACCAGATAAACCAGATACTCTCAAGAGTAAAAGCAGTTTCCTGCACTTTCTCCTTATCTCTGTCCAAACACAGTGTTGGGAATCCCATCCTCTGTCTCTGCCCAAGTCATAACTGGATGTCACCAAGACTCAAAGTCCCAGCGGAGGACGTGGAGAGAGGAGAATACAAGAGGAAAGAAATAGCAGGGCGGAAGTTCTTTAAGTAGGAACCACTTCAACAGGAAATGTTGTGCTCCCTTCAACAAACTTGCTTTGTAACTATTTTCAAGATGCTAATTTAATTTTATGCAAGTTTTGCTTTTGTTTCTTGCCACTGAGTATCCAGTTTCTTCTCTCTTAGAAGAGAGACGTGTATTCTGGTCTTTGAAAACTTTGCTGTTACTGATCTGCTGGTGACTTAAAGGTTGATGATCTTTAATGTGCAAAAAAGGTGTTAAAAGTTCTGCTGAGTGGTACTTCTAAAACTGAAGGAACTATCAGTTTTGGAGATGCCCACTGAACATGCACGTGCAAACTGATGTGCACAAGAACTGACCTGGCCCATAGACTCACTGCCCTGTGTAACCCCTATGTGACTCCAGGAATTTGAGTTGCATTTGTCTGATCTGAGTCTAGCCATTACATGATTTCTATGGTGCTGCCTGCTAAATTAGGGAAATGAGGGAAAATGCTCATTTTCTGTTAGGAAACAAGATTAACAGAGTGGAAAAAAATGAACTGGACTTTCTCTGAGGATATTTTTCAAGCTGTTTAGCTATGTGTCTGAAACAAAACACATAAATGTGGAGAATTCCAAAATCTTCCAACTCTGATCTTGCTAAAGCTTTAACAGGCTTTAATTGCTCCCAGGTTTAAGGCAAATGAATTTTAGTTTTAGAATCTGTAGACTGTTTTAAAATTTGAGATCATTAACGTTGGAGACTTTTACCATTGCAGTGACCATTATCTAGATCTATAGCACAGTGTGGTTTCTGCAGGGAAAAGTATGGAGCAAAGTGGGGAATGTGGAGAGGTGGTGACATGCTATGTTGTACCTTATGCCTGCATAATGGAGAATCCGGAGACAGCATCAGGTTTTCTGTCCTACTTCTGAGCTGTCTGGGGCTCATGCTGAGTACTGTGGGTGCATCTGCCCCACATGGCTTTAAAATGTTTTATCTGAATTTGGGTAGATTTGTTTGTCCCTTGGTGTCATGTGGCACTGATCAGTTTAGAGAGGAGAAACTGGATAAAAAGTGGGTATGATGACATAGCTGGTAGTTTTTGAGGGGTGAACCTGCCCTCTTGCCTGCCAGTGAATCCTGTGACAAGCTTGTCTGTAATAAAAGACAGAGAAAACCTCCAGCAGAAACTTTCTGTGTCCTGATGTGGAGATGTAACAGCACATGTGAAGGGTGTTGATCTCTAACACTAGCTACCATTATCCCCTTTGCTGTCTTTTGAATGAAAATGCTCATAGTGCTTAAAAGGAAAAATTAGTTCACATGTTAAAATAATTTTCTCTTCCTTTCAGTACTTTTTTTGATTCAATGAGTAGTAGTGAGCTGTATTCTGTAAATGCCTCCACATGCTGAATGATCTCATTTTCCATGTAGGAGTACAGAATAAACTTAAGAACACAAAAGATTGCATGAAAAGGTGGCATTAATTATATAAAATTACCATCAGAAGGCAGATTATTATACAGAACATTCTTTTTGACATTGTGAAATAGCTTTTAATTTAATATTAAGTTTAATCTGACAACACTCAGAAATAACCACGAAGATCTGCAGTTTAATTTCTGGCAAGGGCATATCCTTTAAGTTAGTTATTGAGGCAATACTAATAGTTGGGGTGGGGTTAAATATAAGTTCTGCTGAATAATAATGAAGAAGGGATTAATGGAAATCAGTAATTTTTAGTCATAACGTACCTTAGAGGTACCTTAGAGAAAAGGTGAAATGCAACAATACTCAAATTCTTTTCAGAGTCCCAAATATCTGCTAGCTGTGAAGTGGTTAACATTGTGGACATGTAAATGTAAACATAAAAGCTTGCCAAAATAAAAAACCATGGACATTTAGTTGCTGTATTGTTTAAAAAGAAAGGAGAAAATTAATACAGCAAATAAGAAGAGAATTCAAAATGCAATGTAGATAGCAGGCACCGATTTGTCTGTGGCCACAGTTGCAAAATGCACAGTACAACTAACGCTGCTGTGGAAAGGCCCACGTGTTGCAATTATTCATGGCTTTGGAACTGCACAAGCCCTTACATGATTCCTTCTTATCTCTGTTTATGCCAGAGAAATACTGGCTTATTTTAAAAGGCAGATAACCAACCTAAGAGCTACACTTGTGGGGTTATGAAAGTGGGATGGAAAATCTCATATGGTCATAATTATTTTTGCTTGTGCCTGGAGGCCACAGCTGGAAGCAGGGCTTATGATGCTTGGTGGTTGGTAGACGTCCATCCAAAGCTTGTCGCTGGCCTGAGCCAGGTGCCAGGAAGAGGCTTCATATCTAGGAGCTAAAATGCTGACCTGGCAAGGGCAGTCTGGAGCACAGCCAGAAACTAGACCCTAATTTTAGTAGGCTTTGTAGCTGTGATAAACATGGGAGATGAGAAATTCCTGACCAGGATGGTTTGTGTTTGCTTTCAGAAAATCTTGGGGGAATTACTGTAGTCAGACTTGAAAGACCCCAGCAGATGAACCATGTAGAGAAGTGCATACCTCCAGCATCTCCTTACATATCTGCTTGGCTTCCCCTTTCCCTCATCGTTTTTGTCTGTGATGTTTTTCAGTCAAGTTATTTTTGTTGTGAGAGTGGTTAATTTCAGAAATATAGGGAATGTTTTTAAAACATTTTAAAAGTGTTCCTGCTGCTCAGACAGCAGGCTGTGAAATCACTTGGCAGGGATGCTTTTATTTCAGCTGACCCTGGAGAATCTGAAGGATACCACAAATGTGTTTTTAATGGTCAGCTGCAACTTTACTCACAAGCAATAAATTGCAATCATTTAGGGTGAAAAATAGCTCAACGATATGAAGTAATTCTGAACTGCAGGACCAGATGAAAATATCCACGTTCAACATAGGCTTTGAACTTATGTTTGTGAAGATGGGCAGTAAAAAGCAGAATCAAAGCATTGCTTTTTTGGTTTTTTGTGAGGTGTGTTACAGCCTGATCTGCAAAGGACACAAACTTGAGGGATTATAGTTAAGCTTGTTTTCAAGACGATACTTTGAGAAGACCATATGTCAGCATTGTATCTTGTTCTTGCAGCAGTACTTTAAACACTCAGGCTGCTGGCTAAGACTCTCAGATAACAGAATATAGCATCCCTGGTGTTTACCTGGGCATTTTTGTCTGCTTAGGGCTGATTATCACCCTTGTTTAAATAACCTCCGTACAATATGAACTTTCAAAGGCTTGAGTGTTGATTATTGTCTTCCTATTGAACATCGATGAGAACTGGGCATCTATTTGCAATTCGAGTTTTTTCAAAATTAAGCCGGTAATGAGAAGATGGTAGTGATGTGATAAATGTGCTTCCTCATTGTTTACTTCCTTAGCACATCTTTCTTAGTTGGTTTCTAACAAAGCCTTCGAGCTGCCTTGAACTGCGTAACCAGATCAGTCAGTCTGCCCTGAGTGTTTTACTGCAGCAGCTCTTTATCCCAGAACGATGATGCTGGTGCAATGCAGAGTAAGGGGAAGCGAGACAGGTGGTGAATCCTGCTTGCAGTGACTTTAAAGGCAGCATCCTCACTGGATTAAAGGGCAGGAAACATCTCCTGCAACTTCTCTGCAACTGGGGGAATCTCCCTGAGCCACTTGTGGATTTGCCTGTTCTGGGGATGGGCAGATACCTCCATATGCCCCTTCTTGTCCAGAAGAGCATTTAAAATTGGGGCAGAGGCTTGCCTTGATGAAATAGCACTGATGCCACCTGGGCTGCAGTGGTGGTCGTTGGGAGGGAGAGGAGCACTGAGAGCTGTTATGAAGCTGTGATGTGTTTTAGCTTGAATGCCTTAAAAAAGGTTCTTATGTTATTAAGTGCTTAGTTTCCTTTAATACCTTTGGATGTTACCAAGCTTAGCCAGCATAACTCGAGGTCCCAAAGATAACTGGTTCCTGCAAGTCTGAGAAAGTAATTACTGGTTAAGAGGAGAGAGATAGGAATAAATGCCACTAAGAATAGAAACATGGTGATGTGAGCCGAAGTTATCCACTCTCCTGGCTTGATACCTCTCTTACCTCCTCACTTGACACTGGCTCAGGCACCTGTGTATGGAGCTGCTTACCCCATGCACTGCAGCCTGGCAGCTGTCTGGGGTTCTGGAGTGGGGAGCTGGTGGTGCAGAGCCCTGAGGAGCACAGGACAGTGGGAGCAGAGCACCTGGCGCTCTGCTTTTTTGGCAGGGTTTCCCTTGACATGGTGACAAAAGATACCACAATCTAATTCTTCTTCTTTTGCCAGGATAATGATCATTACTGATGCTATAAATATTTATAGAAAAAAATTCCATCCCATCTTCCACTTCCACTGATGTTTTTTATCCTCACTGTTTCTCTGCTTATTGTCAAATTACACATCTGATTAATTTTTCATTGTATGTACTCCTCACTCTATGCTTTTGGGCTACTGTAATATTGCAGATACTCAGGTGAGAAGAATTTTTGTGCTATTTTTAAAGCAGTGCTTTTTACAATATATTGTGCACACTGGTAGTAGAATGTTTCTGTATTGCTTTGAGATGGTATGTTACTATTGTCAAATGTTTTTTTTTCTACATTAGTTACACAGCAATGAAGTTTTTTTGATATTTTTTAAAAGGTTTCACTGGTTTGGCTTTTCTAAGGAAAAATATATTATAAAGCCATTTTCAGTAGCTGTGCTTTACATATTCATGCATTTATACATATTTTAAACAGCTTTAATATGCTAAAGAAAAGTCAGGGGTCAAGCAGAAGCTCACAGATCCAATTAATGAGTTCCAATACAAATCCTTAAATCCTTTGTGCATTGGGAGTAGGGCACAGAAAAACCTCTCCTGATGCTATTTTCACTTATTACTTCAGTATTTAATTAGCATGGCATAGTCGCTGTAATTCTTAGTGAGTCTTTAAGAGATTTAATTTGTAACTAATTGGACTAATGCACAGACTATTAATTACCCATACCTGCAGATGTAGTCATGGTAGGAAATCAGTCCATGTGAAGACACTGGATGTGGTTCTAAGTCAAGCCTGAAGCTCAAGTGTGGCTGCGTAGGCTTAGGGAAATCTCTCCAGTTTTCTATCTACCCCTGTTTGTCATCTGTAGAGGGGAAGGAGGTGAGTGGCATAACAGCCATGACGTGCTTAGCGTTTGTCCTCCAAGCAGAACCAAGTAAGCCCTAAGCAGTGGTCTTCAGTTACATTGTCTGTAATGTGAGCAATAGTGGCAAGAGTTGTTGCTGGCATGCATACATGCATACTGCACATATATATGTGTATGTGTAAATGCATGTTAAGACACATCACAGAATCATAGAATGTCTCAAGTTGGAAGGGAACCGTAAGGATCATAGAGTCCAACTCCATGCCCCTCACAGGACTACCTAAAACTAAACCATATGACTAAGAGTGTTATCCAGATGTACATAGATTTTCAAGGCTTTAAAGAAGTAATAATGAACAGTTTTTATTTTGCCATGAATTTTAAACGGCGAAACTATTGCATTGTTTGTGGAACTTCATCTTTTCTTCTGAGGCCCTTTCTTGATTGGGTTTGCAGGTACAGGTGGGCTGTGGGGGACACCTTATTTCTTAGAGGGTCAGTACACTTTTTCTTTGGCTAATACACATACTGCTAGTTGGAAATGCTCATTTGTTAATCAGCAAGTGAAACTCCAGTGAAGCATTACAAACTCTTAAGGTTTGTGTTCTCACTACTGGGCAGATAGACATTACTGTAAATTTGCAATAAATATGTCATATTGAAATTTGAAAACTTGCCAGTTTGGTTAAAGTGAGGAAGCTTGCTCATGCTTCATGCTTGCAGTTTTGTGTAAGCATTTCTTAAGCAACCTCAAATTGTCATGAAGAATATAGACCTCCTTGTCAGTTCAGAAAAGATGTGGAGGCTCACATCTCAATCTTAGAAGAATAAAAAGTAAAATAGTGCATGTTTTATGTTTTTATGTTTACCAAGACAATGCTGTATGATTTTTCTGCTGATAGCTTGGTTGTCACCTGCAAAGGTCTTACAACCTTGCTGAGTGGTTAGATGTGACTTGTTAACAGTGGATTTGTGGGCATGACAGCATTGCTGTGGTGTGCTGTGCAAATCCCACCCAGATAACTGTTCTCCCACATACCTGCAGCCCTGCCAAGCAGCAAAAGGCATGGATGGCAGAGCAGAAAGCCTGCTGTCTGAGAAACTGCTCCACTGTTGTGGGTTCTGATCATGTAGTGACATGGGGATTAGGCTTTTCTGTCCACTGTTTTGTTTGAATGGCAGCATGAACCACCGTCTGCCTGATTAAACCAGTAGAGTAGTAACTATGATAGGAAAATACTAGCAAGACTTTTTTTCTGCCAGTTTACAACTGTTCCTGGTGTGGTGGCAATGTGTATTTCTAAATGAATTACTATTTGGAGGGGTGCCCCATGTTTCAGGGACCCTCAGCTGTTTTAGATCACAGTAACACAGTGTGAGGGCTTGTTCTTCACCCAGACATCAAAACTGTGACCTCCTTCACATTGGTCTCCCAACCTCCCAGCATGTTTTCCTCATCTCAGGAGGGATTGAAGGAATCAGAGCTGTCTCCTGAAACATGCAGGAGATCAAGTGTAACTACTTTCCTGGAGCTGGAGGCTGAATAACTTGAATCTGTAGTAGGAAGGGTGAGTACTATTTCTGATACCCTTCATATTTAGGAAAAGGCCAGTAAGATTGTTTACTTGCAGTAGAATTGGTTATTGGATCTCCCTGCATCAGCTACCCCCAATCCTAAGTAGCAATTGAGGATATTCTCAATTGAGGTGTCCTTTAGTTGATTATCTATAGTTAATGCAGTATACAGTATTGCTAGGAAGGCTGTAGGTTTGATTAAGAGCTTAGAAACAACAGAGCCCTTTTTCTGATGTGTGCCGGAACCTGAATCTGATTTCAGACTTTTAATGCAGTCAGATTAATTTTTTATGCTGCTTTTGCTTTTCCCCCAAAAGATTTTGAAAAATTACCTCTTTACGTGCTGCTAGAGATAGGTTTATATATTTTTTTAATAGTCTTATTTGGTCTGTGATCTTTACTATTTTTTTTAATAAACCATATTCCTATCAGTAAGAGAGACATTTTTGAAAGCTGTTCACGTTTGACTGTTGGAATAACTTCGTTGTGGCGCTGGACTGCCTCTGCCAGGAAGAGACCCAAGTTCAGCAAGTAACACCAAACCATGCACTTAAGTTTGCAGTTATACTTTATGGAAGTGTGAACAAAATTCGATCCCTTTGCTTTAAGAAGTTGCTTTCATTTCCCTCTTTGCTACAAGGCTGCTTTCTGCAGCTGTTTTACCATGCGTTGCAAGGGTCATCAGTGTAATTACTAGTGAAAGCTCAAAAAAAAGGGAAACTACCTTTCCTGTGTTTCAAGGAATTTTCATCTACAGCTCCTTGCCCAAGCCCAAAATTAACTGCATATTTTACCAACACTGAGACTGATTTGGAATGGGAGCTCTTAGCTGGGCATGTCTTGGCCTGAAAGTTTTTGGCAAAATAATGAGTTCAGGGAAGAAACACAGAAAGCTTAAAGGATGGATTTGTAGGAGCAATTAAGGAGCTCGGTAGTTGGGCTAGGGAGTGATTAAAGCAAGTGATTATGATGTATGTGTCAGGCAAAAACAAGGACGAGCTGTTTAGGACGGTGGAAGAAAAGGAGAAATATAGCCCAAAAAACTGCCAGCAAATAACACCGAGTTTATTACTTACCACCAAAAGTTGGAAGCCTTACTGCAGGAGACATATGGATAATGAAGTTCCATGCAGTAATCAACTGATCAAATCCAGTATTTGTGGATGAATTAGAGAAGTAGGTTTCACCTTGTGGTCTGTGGATCACTGTAGACTACTTAAACAATGAAGACGGGAAGTTAATGAGAATAGCAAACATCTTGTCAGTGGGCTTTAATATTTACTGTAAAAAATAATGTTGCTGAAGGAGGGAGGAAAAAAACCAAACAGCACAGCAGTGAATATATCTCATAAGTCTGTATATGCTTTTAAAGACATCAGATTTTAATTTTTGTACAGGAATGGTCAGTGCACTATTTGGCAAGACTGCTACAGTGTTTAGCTATACTCACTGATGAAAATCTTGATGACTCTTGTTTACAACTCAATTTTACTATTTTCAGCTTCTGGGTGTTGGATCATATATTACTTACCTTTTTCTGAATTGTTACTTTGGTTATGGAGTGAGAATAACACCAGAGATACCAAAAACTACCACAGAGGTATCAAAAAGTAACATACCAATATGTTTGCTAAAAAATATTTGAAAGGGTAACATCTACAGAAGGTTTCAGGCCAGGAGAGGTAGCATCTTTCATTTTTGGAGCTGGTGGAATGAAAGTAACGTCATACTGTGTGCTCTGGCTAATGTGACAGAAATGTGCTTATGCCAGGCTGAATTTTTATGGTGATGGAACTGCTAAAAGCACTGGCCTAATATCTGTGACCAGGGAGTCCTGGCTACTATTAATGTAGTGCAGCTATCTATGATGCTTTCTGTGTTATGATGCTAACATCAAACAAAAGTTATGATCTAGCTTTAATGAAAATAATATTTTAAACATTGACTTAAATTAATTCTCTACTAACAGTTTTTTTCAATTAAATGCAGGAAATGCTTTAAAGATTTTGTGTTTGAAATAACAATGAGAACAATGCAATGAGTCATTTCAAATCTGGTTTTCATAACTTAGTGTAGGGATTATCAGTAAGGCTGACAGAGGAGGTCCTATGGTCAACATTAATACTTATAGATTAAATAAGTAGGAATTCAAGAAACTGATATGCTTTTATTTATATACAGATGAATTTTACATTTCATATATCTGAAGTGTTTCTTGGCTTTATTTCTCATGTCCTCAAGTCTATTGTTTAATCATCAGAAAGAGCATCTTTCAATATAGATAAAAAACAAATATAAATAAGTCTCTTTTCAGTGAACAGTGTTGCAGTATGAATAATGAGGAGGGAATCAGGTTGGTATTGACAACAGGCAATCTTCATAAATTTATTCAGAGAAAGTGTTTATTAAACATTTTCAAATACATAAGTTTGTTTTCTGTTAGCAAACAGACAGAAAGACCATCCATTTCTGACTGCAAATTATTTGCTGTAAACATTTCAGTCATGTATAATTCTCAGTAGTGGATTCTGTTGTGAATTTTTTTGTAAATTTTTTTGAAAGTTTTCCTCTGTTTCTGTGAAAAGAAACCTGGCTTGCAGCATCATTGGAAGTAGTGAAAAATATGAAGACATTTATCACAAAACTAATGATGAAATAATCTCTGCTGTAAACAAAAAAAACCCAAGAAAACCAGCAGCCTTTAGCTTTTTTATTACTCCCTCTAAACAGCTTAAGTCACCTTAAAGTTAAGAGTGTATGTGATGGAAAGACTTTTAAATTTTGTGGAACAAACCAACAAAATCAGTGTGATTTTTGTTTGTCTTGTTATTCTGTCATCTAAAAGATCCAAGTAGGGTATTAAACAGACAAATCTGAAACTTCCTGTGTAGAGTTTGGATATAGAACAGCAGGCTTTTAATATCTCTATGGTTTTTTGCATTATTCAGACAGTCCTTCTGTTGTGGTCAGTGACACTCATTAAGGAGTATGTAGTGTGGCTATTAGCTTTAGAAAAAGGGAGTTTTTAAGTGGAAGCATACCTTCTTGCCACGGTCTTTAAAAGTTAGTGTGAATATAACAAGTTGTCATGGGTTACGGCTGGGCCAGCCACTAGGCAAAAGACAAACGCTCCCTATTAAACCTTCTCTCCCTCCCTCTTGGGGAAGGAAAAGGGAGTAAGGGACAGAGACTTACGAGTTGGAAAAGAAAACTAAAAACAGCTTTAATGAAAATAATAACAATAATACAAATATATACAAAAACTAATATTGAACCTACCCCCCCAGTGGCAATTGTGTCACCGTCACCACTGATGCTGTGGAGCAGGCACTGGAGAAGTCCCAGCCTGGACTCAGTGGCAGATGGGAACCAGGTTCAGGAGCTGGATTCGGGAACACACCCATCAGGATGAAAGGCAGAATGGACAGAGTCCTTCTAGGGTGCTGGCCATTGAAGAAGAGACTTGACCCTTGTGATCCCTTAGCTTTATACTGAATAGGACGTATATGGGATGGAATCCCTTGTTGGGCAGTTTAGGGTCACTTGTCCTGTCTGCTCCTCCCCACAGGTGCAGCCTTTTACTTTGTGCACCCCCAACGTGGCACACAAAATTTAGTGGTGACCTTGGTCTCCATAGGAGCAAGTATAAGCAAGAGCCTTCCTGCACACCAGTCCCTGGTAGTAACTGTAAATATCAAATGAGCGTTATCACTGCTAGAAGCAGACACTGTCTGAAAAACATGAAATGCAGAAAAGATATTTTTAAATTTTTTTTTTTTAATCTTAGATTTAACTTAACAAGAAGATCTCAGTGTTCTGATCTGGATCACTGCTCTGGACAGCGGACACTGGCAATTTCTTCAGTCCATGTGAGGGCTGGTTTGCTCTGGAGGTCTTCAGCTTGCATGTTGCCCCGCCAGTGCTTGAGGAGAGTCTCCGAGTGGTGGAGCTGGGTTGTGTTTCTCCAAGGTCCCCACCTGCCTTTCAAGCAGCCTTCGCTTAACTGTTTGCTTTTACCAAGAGGACTCACCAGTTAGAACATGTACCAAGATGGTTGTGAGGATTCGTATTTCCTTCCCCCCTCTTGCTTCACTGAGTTAGATTTAAAAATAAGATACTTTTATTCTTCCTTCTTCTTTGTTTCGTTCGATGGAGAGCATAACTCTCCTCATATGTTTGCCTTCCTTCTCTACGCGCTTCACTGAAATGACTCATCTGTTGTGTTCCTTAATTGCACTCTTCCCAGCTTCAGGCTTTTTTTTTTTCCCTTTTTTGACTTCTTCAAGATTGGTGCAAAATCCCGTAACTTGTGTATCAAGAGACTTGCTCATTATACCTCTGTTAGGTATAGTCTTGCAGCATCTAATATGCTACAGAAACCATAAACAACTGAATATTAAATTGCAGGGAATGCACCTTTTTCTAAATCACTTTGTCCTTCCACACCATCCTTTTCCACAACTTTTACCAGTTTCATAGATCCTGCTGTCGTCATTAAGGGGAAAGAACTTTTTATTTTTTTACTGAGTAGCAAGGCATTTAAAAAGAACATTTGTGGTATAATACCACAGCTTTGTTGCCTCACTGGCCATTCATTTTAAAGGCAGAGAAAATGCTTCTGTGCTTTTGCAAGAAGATGAGAAAATGAAGGTAGATGAGTGGGTAAATGAGGGATGAGAGGTATGAGTGTTTGGTTCCTTTTTTTGATGTTTTCTCAGCAGGAAAGACTTGTGGGTAAAGTACACTGTAGCTCCAAAGTAAAATCTGACTGTCAAGAAATGGGGCATAGCAGCAAGAAAATACGGGGAGGTGAGGGTTTTTGCCCAGCAATCAGCAGAGCACAGCGCTGTGGCTGTTGTTGGCCACAGTTGAGAAACTTAGCTAGAGGCCAGATTAAAAAAAAAGTGAGTCAACAGGGAAGCATTAGGGATAATGAAATTCCAATATGATTAGTTTTTATATAACCTTGTTGTCGCACATTCTCCATTGCTGGCAGGCTAAACAGAGATGTCTCCTGATCCAGCTGTAAAATCTGTATGAATTTGCTTTTTTTTATCTTTTCTGTGTTTATAATGAACAAAACAATCAGATCTGCAATACCCTTGCTAGGATATTCCAAAAGCATCCTGAATGTGGCCAAAAAGATGATAAATCTTCACTAGCATAAGGAATAGGACTGGGTGGTGCACAGCGCCCAAAGCTGGGTCTATGCTGATGAAGACCTTTCAGCAAAGGAGAAATTAAGAAGCAGTTTAATCCAAGGTCAGGGTGGGAAACAGAAACCAGAGGACAGGATTTGTTTGACGACTCATCCTAGCTCTGGAAAGTCAGTGTGAAAGGGCACACTGACAAATGGAAAACTGTCGCGGTCGGTGCGCAGGCATCCAACCCATCTTCTAAAGGGAGAGGGATTGAGGGTAGTGGAAGAAAAGTGGGAGAAAAATAAAAATCATATCAAGATGTGTTGTTTAATTTATCCATACTCATTTTTTAATAATAATAACTGGTTTCTTAAAGCTCTTAATTCCAATAATAATGAGTTTGGCTTTTTTTCCTACTTTGCTTGAAGTTATTTAACCTGAAGACTTATTTTTCTGGAAGCTGACAGGCTGCACACATCTTTCAGCTTGCAGGGCTGGATTAAACAGGACTCCAACAGCACCAATCACTCCAACACAAAATCAGGAGCCAGCCAAATCTTGCAGAGTGAATTGCAATTAAATGGCAAGTGAGAGACATTTGTTAGTGGTAAAACATTAACCATAGCGGTAGTCTGCAGCAACAGAGATCCCAAGCACAGGAATTACCCTAAAATGGTAATAGGTTGGAGTTTCTTTTTTTTTTTTCTCTTCGTGGCAGTACTTCTAACACATAAGAATCTGTGCAGTAAGGCAATGTGTCTTATTCTTTTGTGTAAACCTTAAAATGCGGAGAATAGTGACTTGGTTTGGTTTGGAAGTGTAATTGTGAACATCTGTTTTAGCATGCTCTTCAGGTGAGTTTATTTCATGTATTTTTCATGTCTTGCTTTAATTAATCACTCTGTTTAGTCCATGCTTTATCAGTGGTACTCTAAAATTTAGAAAACAGCGTTAGCCACAGTCACAATGTGAGAACGATTTCAAACAAGAAAAGACACTCCACCAACACTTAGCATTGCAAGAAGAACAGAAAATCTGTAGCTCAATCATTACAGTTAACCATGTTGGCATAAATGTGAGCAAAATAAATATGAGCTAGTTTTTTCCTTTGTTTCTGGGTTGGCGGTTTTTTGGAGGAAGAAGATATGCATTAATTAATGTTCTACTTGATTTATGTCCCCTGACTTACTTGAAATGGCGAGGCTGTACCCTAGGA
Organism: Eurystomus gularis; assembly: GCA_013400335.1. Classification (NCBI taxonomy): domain Eukaryota; kingdom Metazoa; phylum Chordata; class Aves; order Coraciiformes; family Coraciidae; genus Eurystomus; species Eurystomus gularis. Next base: position 135,415 of record VZZY01017444.1, read on the forward strand.
GATGCTGTGATCCTTTCCAGATAGAAACACTTACCTCTTCTGCCCCCTTCCTCCTGCTGCTCCCCCCTCCTTTTTTTTTTCTTTTTTGTTTTCTTTACTGGAAAGAGAATTTCAGCTTTACATTTGAGGAAAAGTTCATGTAACTTTCCGTTGTTTCAGTGAAGTGTAGCATGGTCTTAAACCTTCTCGCTAATTTAGAGACCATTCAGTATCCAATGAACAATGTTTTTGTTCTTTCCTCAACTATTTTAAACATAGAGTGAGAGCTGAGCATAAATTGATGTCTTTGGTGTGGGTTTTCTCATTCTTCCTGGCTCAGTATAATGATGTAGTGGGAGAAAGGAGGCACAGTTATTGCTGCTTTGCTTGCTGTTAATTTAGAGTTACCAGAATCACTCAATTTGGGACTACCTAATGCTGAGAGATGCTATAACCTGCATTTTCATTAAGCATAATGAGTTAGCAAATAGTTGTATTCCTTAAAAGGAGAGAAAACATGCTAATAATGCAGCGCTGAATGCAGCGGTATGCTCAACATCATGAAACTTATGAGTTTTAATACGTTTACTATAATTTCATGTGGGGTATTGCAGAAGCTTTAGAATGGGTCACTGATTAAAATCTGTGGCTGCTTATATATCACTACTTCTGCATCTGGCTCTGGACTTTGATCATGCTAACATTGCTGAAAAAGCTGCTTCTCAGACTTGAACAACTCATCTGGCTCTTGGGTAGTTACGAAGACAGTCTGGAGTTGGTGTGGGATTTGTTTCTCCACCAGACTAAGGGAATGCAGGGATGTTGAATGTGCTATGTTTTTCCATGAGTGTGAGATACAGGCTTTGTACAGGAAATGCATCTTCAAGCCAGAGCCATTCCAGGGCAGATATCTTCACACCTGCTGCTTCTGCAGAGCAACGTGGAAAGCCCACAGCATCTCAGCCTCAGGTGTACTCCAAAGGTCCAGCAGCAATGGGCTCTTTGTGTAGTTCATCAGCATGATTCCTGCATGCCCAGACATATCCCATGTCATGCACTGCCCATAAATAAGCAAACAAGTTCAGCCCATCACCTCTCAGGGTGTTTCTGAAGTGCTGGAAAGCTTATCAGCCAGGTCTTTGGAGATGTGGCTTAAGAGTAACAAGGAGATGGTGAAAAGTATTTATGTCTCTGAACAGAAATAGTGTCTGTGAAACCATGGGAGAACAAAGGATGAGCCATCTAACCATGATAAAAAGTGCCTATGGTAATAAACTACTTCAGTTCCCTTTCTCACAGCCCTGTGCTGCTCAGCAGGGTCTCATGGCCACATAAGCCTGTTGTGTTACAGCTGGATGGAAGGGGACATGTGAAAATCAGGCAAATATTTTTGCAACTGTTGGATGTGTTTCTAAAATAGTGCCTCCTATGAGATGGAAAGGAATGTAACTCTCAAAACACATGGCAAAAAGCCTTAGTATATTAACATAAATTTATAATTGTGTGTTCTGTTTCTGTGTATTCTTAGACTAATGTGCCAATAAATTGGCTGGGGTTTTCTTTTTTTTATTTCAGATGTTTCAGTTACTCATTTAGAAACAGTACACACAACATCAGAATAACTCTCTGGTATCTGATGGCTGTTTGCCAACACTATCGCGTTTTTTAAATTGTTTGCAATTAGATGGATCTAATGGAAAATGTACAGTACAAAACCAACTTTAAAAAAATAGTAATAATATGTGGGTTTGACAAGTGCTTTTTCCTTCATGAAAAAGCTACCTTGCCCTCCCTCTGTACTCCCCACTTTCCATCTACTTGCAGATATGTGGGAGAGATGGGGGAAGCACGATGCCTCTGGAACACTTGTGTCCTCAGGAGGTGGAAGGTGCAGAGGACTCCAGCCTCACTGGTATTGCTTTTTTGATTTGAAAGGAAGGTATGTTATTGGCTAGATTATTGAGCTGTGAAGATAACTCGGGTATTTGGCAATACTTATAAGATTATTTTTCGAACATCTCCTGGAATATATAGAAATTTCCATGAAGAAAATTGTGTGTGTTTTTTTCTTATCTCACTTTTCTACAGATACTTCTAACTGTGTCATTTTTCCCTTTTGCCCTAGGTTACTCTCTGTATTTGTTACAGACCTCGTTGTGTCAGTCAGATAATAGTGTATTAGACAGTTTAATGTATTTTTTAGTTGTAAACTACATTATAATTTTATCTGCTCTGCAACTGGGTGCTGTTGTTCCCCCTTGGAATAACTTGCTTGTTATGGTTTTGAGTGCTGACTTGTTACAGATTTCAGAACCAAATCAATAAGAAGAAACAGATAATCCTGATCAATGATAATTTCTTGGAGCATAGCACAGGGACCAGTGAAATGCTCATAGAAATAACATGATATTTTGACTAGGAGGTTATTTTGAAGAAAGCAATCTTAAATGGGGAATTTGACTTCCAGCATGCTTTGCGCTATACTGAAAATCCTTTTGTTGGTCGACAGTAGCACATATAAGGCACACCCTCCAAATTCAACGTGAATTACAACAGCCATGTAGCGTATTTCACATTGGAGACTGCAGTTCAGATTAGAAACCCGTTGTGTTAGCTTTTTTACAAACAGAGACAATCTGTTATATTATATGGCTGACAAATCTAAAGGGAAAGGATGCACACAGAATCGTAGGCAGAACTGAGAACTAAACCATACAATTTTAGGCCTAGAATAGTGCTTAAAGTGTTTGTCCACACTTCTTAAATGAAAAAAAGTAGTCAATGAAATGTTTTTTCCATTAAAATTATCAAGAATAGAGCAAGGATGGGAATATGTCAGCTTTACTGAAATGTCTGTTATGTTGGAGAAAAGTAAGGCGGAAATGCACACCCTTGTTTCGACACCATGAAAAATCTTCCATTTTTGTTCTAGAAGGGTTTTTTATTGTGAAATTTCCCTTGTATGTAATTTTAAAAAATCAGCCAAACTGGCAATAGAATACAATTTCATGCCATAAAAATATTCGGATTTTTGCATTTTTCCTTGACATTTGTTCCCAGTCTGAGATCAAACTCATGACTCTTCCTGGGAAGTGGAAAATTTGGGCTTTGTCTTAAGCAGCTAACCATACTCTATTGTTTAGAAATAGTCATCCTCTTTTATTGCTTTGTTTTTGCTAACTCCAAGTGATTTGAAAACCAATCAGATTTTACAAACATTCACAACATACAGAAGATGCTCTCCTTCAGCCCTAGCTGCACTTGGGAACTGAAACATCTGGAGATGCTCCAGCAGTGAGACAGGCTGTCCTGCGGGTTGAGGGCTTAGGAGCTGCTGGGGATGAGGACCTGTGGAACTGGTGGTCTCAGCTCTGCTGGTGCTGATGGCTGTATCAGCCTGTGGATGTAGACGTTGCCAGCTGATGAGAATTTTGCTCATTAATGCTTATTAACAAGGAAGTTACCTAATGACAGAGGGGTGTAGTTCTAGCTGTGGCATGTCTCTTTAATAATTTGCTTGCTGTGACCATGCTAAGAATATGTTGATCTGCAATGTGGCAAGTATTCTGGGATGGTGTGCTGTGTTTTTTTTCAGTACCTAGCTAGGTTTCTTAAGGATTTAAGGAGTCAGCCATTGGAAATTCATTTGGTCCTGTAAGCTGCGCTGATCAGAAATCCCTATGGAAGCTTCCTGCAGTGTGCGTCTGTTTGGAGTTCAGTGCTACTGAACTAAAACGCTATCCTAGCCAGGCTACCTCCAGAGCATGTCCAAAGCTCATTTAATTATTCACTGCACACATTCTGAAATCCTTTTTTCTGGAGTTTATTCAAAACCAACATTTGTCAAGTTTAATGTCTGCAATTTCAGTTCTTAGTTTATAATTCCATTGAGAGCAAGTTTTGGAACTTGTGATCTTGCAAAATTTATGTCTTTGGGTGTGACATCTTGCGCTAAGTGGCTGAAGTTTTGCATGTCAGACACATGGATTTCTACCAAGCTGTTTATCAGCTTGGGCTGGAATAAAAGATCCTGTAGGGAAAAAGTTAAACATAGCTCAGGTGACACATAGTCAGCCTTTGTATTAAATTTTAGCACAGAAATTCTAGTAAGTAGCAAATGTAATAAACCTGTTTAATCTGTGAATTGTGTAGTGTTGCCTTTTCAGTTTATTTATGTGAAATTCAGAAGAGCCAGAATGAGCTCTGAATCTCTTGAATATTTTCTATATGCTGATGCCTTTAAGAAACGAAAGTAATTAGTCTGCTTTTTGTTCATAGGGTTTGCTATAAAACTGAGTACAATTTCTTCTGATTTCAGATTTGTGAATTCTTGACACCTTTTCATCAGCTTTTTAAAAACCCTTACAAACATACATACTTGTATTCAGTCCTATTATGCATATTTTCTCTCTATTGTGCTTAAACTGGAGAATGTTCTTTGGGCTATCTCTACCTGTTATATGTGGATATGTCTATTCTCATTTTTTCTTTCACTTGCTCACCTATGGGGTGTTGAATATCTGCACATTACTTTAGATTCCTTATAATACCTATTTGTGTATTCACACTTCAGATCCTGTTGGAGGAAAACTTGCCATGATGCAGAGTAACACGAACTTTTTGCACTAGTTTGTGGTAGTTTACTTGAGAGAGAGAGAGAATCCTGAATAAGAGCATCAGCTGCATATAAATATGCTGTACCTGCTTTGTTCTTGTACAAGTGTGAGATTTAATTCATTTAATACCTGTTCAAAATAAATGCACGTTTGAAAGAAGCTAGCTGAGCAGTTGTGCAGTTCTTTCTGTGGGAGGAAGAGCACGTTTTACATGGGGTTAACAGATGCCTCATCAAGTCCATAGGCAGATTTTTGGTGCCTCTGAGAGCTGATTCACAGTGGTGTCAGTGTGTCTGCAGTGGACACACACTGTGTCCACGGATGTTGTTGCAATGCTGGCCTGGCCCTCAGAAGGGTGGCAGGCAACCTTCAGGCTGGAGAGAAGCATTATTCTGTGCTGTATAAGCCTGACTCAGAAAATTAAACTGAGCATCCAAAAGCAAAGCTTAAACTGGGTGAATGTGCAATAGGTTGTAGCAATGTATATGTTCAGTTCTGTACGTCAAGGAGGTTGGCAGTTGTTACAGAGTGACCTTAAGAAGCGGGGAGGTTGCAGAGGTTGATGTTCTTGAAACCAAGGCTATGGTTTGTTTATGAGATTGCACAAAGAGAAGCCCCATGAGAGGTAGTGTGGTTTTGCTGCTGAAGCTCAGGAGGTGTAGTATTCAGCCTATATACTTCCTGACTTCATTTTTCCATGTGTTTTTTTCTTGTTTTCTTCATGCTGTGGCATTTAGTTTGACTAACATTTTCAAACATTCAATAATTGAGCTCTGTACGTTTTAACCCTATAGGAAAAGAAATCGTAGGATGGTAAAACTAGGCTTCTGTGGAATTGATGTTGGGTCAGAGCTGAGGGGGAAAAAACAATCTGTTTAAAATCAGGCAGAAGGTGACTGAGGGATCTGTGACCAGTGATTGCATAAAGTTTTGCTCTGAGTTGGAGCTGATGCAATAACTGGTGCTTGGGACTGTATGCAATCTTGGGTTTTCTTATTTTTTTTACTTATGTGTCTTTACACTGTTAATGTTTCTTATGTTGCCATGTGGACATTTTATTCTCTTGTACTATGCACTTAGCTTTTCCTTCCCTGTAACATTCTTTGTAAACAGTTTTGGGGGTTTGTGTGATACTTTTTTTTTGGAAGAGGTTTTTATATCCTTCTGAGTTTGAAGATTTATGCAGATGTGATTGCTGACTCAGATGGCAGTTGCTGACACTGCATATCCATTTAGAAAATAAATAAAACTTAAAAATTTGAGGGAGGTTTTTGGAAGTCAGAGTGTACCATGTGCAGCTGTTGTCAACTAGCGATATAATATTCTGCTCCGGCTTTCTGAAGCAGTGTCCTATACAGCTTTGAACCCTATTTGAATGTGTCTGTGCTGCCCCCAGCTAGGGGGGCTTACTCAGTAGCAGGCACTGCTGAGTTCCTACTTGGCATTTTGTGCTAGTTTTATAGGGGTTTTTTTAAATCCTTACACTCTGAGGGAAGTTTCTCCTGTATTTTCCAGTGCAGGTCTGTCTTAATCAAAAATAGTGCTAGATAGATCTGATCCCTTACCCCTCTCAGTAGATGTAGTTTCTGAAGTGGCAACTGTGATGTCTTCCGTAGCAATGAGTATTGCAGGAACATACAGTTTGCACTGTTAATTGCTCAGGGATTGTACTTGTGCTGGTAACTATAGATGTTTCAAAATGAATGAGCAGCCAATCCCTGTTTAACCTTTTCCAAAGAGTACTGGATCACAAGAGTGATATTAAAAGTAAAACTTTGGTTAGCAGAAGAGGTCCTTGCCTGCCTTGAATTTTTTGGATGAACTAGTGAGTATGTGTGAGAAATCAAGTACTGCATGTGGCAGAGATCTTTCTGGGATCAGCCAAACAAAATTATAAAGCACTATGATTTTTCTAGGTTTGGGACAAACTTTCAAACTGAGGGAGTTTGATCTGTCTGACTAAGGTAATCTGTTAAAGGGGACTTTCCATCTAGTACAAGGAGTTTATTTATTTCTTTTTTGTTTGTTTGGGTTTTTGTGTGTGAATTATCTGGAGTAAATAGCAAAAAAATAGTGTGTTCATCTCAATAAGACTAAAGTGGACTCATAGTGTTTCTGTTACATGAAATGACAGTATTTTTCCACTGGACCCAGTAAGAAGCAAATACCAAGAAGGCAGGAAAGGAAAGGAATTACGGTAGGATTTCTGCACTGTCTTATCTGATGACATTTGCGATTAGGTAACTTCAGGGCTCTTTGTAGTCCTCTGGAGTTGAAATTGTTGAACTGTATTTATGACTAGTGAATACGGTTTAAACACTTAAATTCTGTTTCTGTGGATTTAAAATTGTAGACTGATGAAAACTGGCAATTTACTTTGTCATCCTAGTGTCAGATGTAGGAGTCTCTCAGACCTGTCTTCAAAATGGGAGTTGATTCATGTTTTATTTGTCTTTCTAGTCACTAGAAATAAGAGCACACATTTGTGTTTTCTTGCACTGGGTTAGGTGCCAATAGTAGAAATAATACTACGTGATTTCCTTTAGTGTAGATACATTTTATGTGAAAGCTGGAAGCTGTGTAAACAAATAATGTAGGCATTTGAGTTACCAGTAGGGCTGTATTGTTTCTTCACCATTCTTTTTTCCGGGCTCACTTACATTCTTAAACCATTATGAAGATCCCCTCTTTCACCTTCCTTCAACTCACTTACAGACCCTTTTGACAATGTTTGTTGTCATTGCCATTGACAGCCATTAGATGGGTTTCAGAAGTGAATTCTAAGTAGAGACACTTCTAAATTCTTAAGACATTTGGACTAGAGACTTCAAGCCTATCTCATCGTTGAACAGAGTCGTATTTGTACAGGGAGACTGTAGCTGAACAAGTGACAAGAAACATGTTGGTCTTCTCAAAAATGAAACTATTATATGAAAAATTTCAGCTTCTAGTTTGCTTTAAGTCCTTTTGCACAGACTTTCTTTGCTTTTGTTTTCCCAAGAGATCATCTCAGCAGTGTTTCTGTTTTGACATGTTGCAGTTGAAGATCGGGTAGTCTTGCTCTTTTATTTGTATTTTTGGGCATCATATTTGCTGTCTGCCTATATTAACGTAAAAGAGTCCTGGTACTCTAAATTATCAGATTTAGTAGAAGGTACATCTGCATCTTTTAAAAACGATGGTTTTTTAAAACTTAGTGTTTTCTCTTGTACTCCCACTTCACTGACAGCGTCACAAAACTTAACATGCAGAAATGAGCTAGTCTATATAAAATAAGGAGCTTTTGAGGTTCTTTTTTGGGGAGAGTTAAAATCATGTGGTGGTGATGACTAGTAGAAAAGCACAGAACCAATTTAAAAGAAAAGTAGGTTAATATACTGACCATGGTGTTGTCAGTTCACCTTGGCCAACAGCCAGACACTCATCCAGCTGCTTGCTCACTCCCCCTTCTCCACAGGACAGGAGGAAAATAAAATGGCAAGGCTCAGCTGTCGAGATTAAATCAGGGCCAACTGCTCCTCAGCAGTTACTGTCATGGGTAAAGCAAACCTGGCTTGGGGAACATTAATTTACTGCCAGTTAAAATAGATTTGTATAGTGAGAAAAAAAGGCAAAATAAAACAAGTTACCCCCATCCTCTCCCCTTTCGTCCCAGACTCAACTTCAGTTTTTCATTCCTGAGTAATCTACCTCCCTCCCCATCCCGAGTAGCGCAGGGGGATGGGGTTTGCAGTCAGTCCATAGCAGTTCCTGTCTGCTGCTCCTTCCTCTTCACACTTTTACCCTGCTCCAGCACGGGTCCTGTCTGTGGTCTGCAGTGCAGAATCTTTACTACTTTGCATTTTTATATGTTCTTGCTTTGGGCTTTAAAATATAATTTCTTTGTAAGAGAACCTGAAATCAGACAATGGATAAGATACAAAATTAAGCCATTGAACAGCTGGAAGTTGTGCTATTGTCAGCAAAACAATAACAATTTGAATATAGCACAATTGCCTTTTTCTACCTGTTTTGAATTATAAAAGCATTAGTGCATGAGAGTTTCTGCCTAGTTTTGCTTTGCTTTGTTCTTTTAATATTTCTTGCAAATTAAAATTGGAAATGTAGCCAAACAATTCCGTAAAGGCCACTCATCTCATTTTTAAGTTAAATGAATGAGTTACCCTAGAAATTTACATGTGAATATTTACAATATGGCTTGTTTTTCTCTTTTTTAAAAAAAACCCCAATGAAATCTGAAACTGACTCGGTTCTTTTCATTATGGCTTTTTCAGCAAAAACAATAGTAAGCATAGTGTTTGCTTTTCTGAAAGAAAAATTAAATTGACCTATTAGCATTACATCATTTTACAAATACTTTGAGGAGGTGGTGTTTGTTGATGAGACTGGTGAATGAACACAACCCTCCTACCACCAGCTTATTGCAAATAAGAGTTATTCCAAAAATAGTAAGACTTATTCCAAATAAAAATTAAAACATATTAGTTCTCTAAAACATTCACTGTCATCGCTGCAGCAGGTGGAAATAAGAATGGCCTGGCGGTTTTATCTCAAGGAGCTGAGTCTCGGGGCATGCAGGGCGATGTGCTCGGACCAGCCCCAAAACAGCAGGCTGGAGCACTGGCAGTGGGGCTGTGGAAGCCAGGCTGCCACCATGTGCTGGGGAAAAAAAGATAGTTGCATCAGTGTCTGGAGCCAGTGCTGGCTGCTGTTACTGTGTGTGACGCTGCTGGCAGCATGTCTCAGTGCAGAGACCCAGTTCTCCAGAGAGGTGGAACAGAAGTGTCTTTAGCTGTGGCATAAGTTACCCAAATTACTTGGGGATACAGCTGTACAGACTGCACTGACAAATGAACTTCTGTCTCAATCCAGTACTTTGGGTTTAAAAGAGGCATTCCTTATAATTGTCTGTCAAACCACTCACATCTCCCCATGAAACTCCTCCTTGGCTCCTGAAGCAGAACTGATAAAAAGTCAGGTGTTGTCTGATGGATGTCTTTACTGTTTGCTTCTGCCCTTCCTGCTTGTCTGCATCTGTGGTTGCCTCTTGCATTATCTGTCCCCAGATTATAAAATCTTTGGAGGATGAATCATCTCTTTGCGTGTCAAGGCTTCCCTGCTCTACCTTCTGAGCTCTTGCAGCTTTGTTCTGATCGTTTCCTCCTTTTGGTAGGAAATTCCTTCAGTGTCATCACTTTGAGAGCTGCCCTTTTGCAGCATTTTGTTTTCAAAATGTACCACTTAGTAGCTAACCTCAAATGAGAGCAAGGCAAGTCTGCTATATAGTCATTTATAATGAATTGTGGTATGAACAAAGAACGTATGTAAGCTGTACACTTGCATTAAATGGCCCTTCTTTGGGTCAGTGTTATGCATAGCCTTCCTTCTGTGAAGTTGCTCTGGGTAAATCAAGAAAGGTATTGATTTGTGAAATTAGGTGCAAGACAGGAATATAACTGCTTGGTAGAAAAAAACAAAGTCAAAATTAGTAGTAACTGTAGTTTGGCAATAAAATGACTAAATAATAAAATAAAATGGAAAGCATTAATGTGGTGCCAAAACTGAGGCTATTAAAACTCTGCTATAGAATCATATAATATTAGCAAAAACTCTCTCATACCATACATCTTTCAATAGCCTTACCTTTGCATGCATACATTTCTTACTGTTTCCCAGAGCATTTATTTACTGATGGGGGCTTTGTAAAGGTAAAATTACACCAAACATATTCCCATATTACTATTGTTTCACTGTACTGCTTAAGCTCCCAGTAAAAATTTTAATTTTGTGTGTATTTTAAGAAACATTCTTTATTTTCAGGTAAAAGTTTTGAAAAGTAGCTATTTTTAAAAATCTGTCAATCCAGACTATTCAGGATGACCTAAGGAGAAATGTTATTTGAAAACTGACATTATGCTTAGCCTTTTCCGTTTGGGTTTTCCTTTCTTTCTGCAGAAAAAGGATGCACAAAGGTATTTTTTGTGAGTTTAGGAAACAGATGATAGCACACATAACTGTGTTTATATGCACTGTGGTCTTTTGATTTTTAATTAATGGTGTTTTTTTAAAACTTCAAAGCAGGAAAGCAGGTCAGTAAAGAGGTAAGCTCAGATAGTGTTCAGTGTCAGCGAATGAAAATGGCAGAGGGTTATCGTGTGGCTGTGGGGTGGGGCATTGTGTCTTTTTATTTAACATTTTCATAACTGGTCTTCAAATGAATTAAAAAAAAGAGGAAAACTTTATCTAATCAAAGCTTCTCAGTCAACTAATGACGTCAAGCAGTAACTTTCTCAATATATTTCCTTTGAACTGTAAACTAATACAGCTAGAAATTACCTCATCCATCACAGCGATGTAGCCCTTTTCTGTGTTTTGCTACATGATGGGTTTATCAGTGCTGGGCATGGGAAGGAGGTCAAGAATAATATCCTCTTTAATTGAATTTGCAGATTGGAATGTGGGGAGGAGGAACAGCCTGTGCTGGTGCCTGGCCAGTGTCCCGGGTCGTTAGCCTCCTGCTAATGAAAAATGCTTTAATGACTGCAACGACCAGGTGCCAGGATATGAAATATGCATGTTTGGTATTGTACTTGTGTCTAACCTGGGGTTTGAGTTACAGCAGTAACTTAACATAGGAACACAACCTGCACGTGGTCTTGCTCTGCACTGACTTGACTGCTATGTATGAGAAAGATGAGCTCCACTTGAGTGGACTAGGGGGTGAGGGCAGGTGTCAGGTGTCGTCATGGAGAAATAAAAGCACTTCTTACCCTGTGGTGATTTGTTCATATGCCCTTGCTGTTAGAAAGAGTAATTTTGCCTTCTGATGTAGTTTTCAGCAGTGTGTCGCTTTTTCCTGCTGTTTCCAGTAAAAGTAATGATGGATATTCAGAGGTGACCTGATGTTCACACAGGTAATTAGACCCGGTGTAATATTAAATTCAGGTTCTGTAAAGAATAGAGTGGCATTGCTTTTCTGAAAGGAAAACTGGTAATTGTCGAATATTTAAAAATCAGTAGTGAAATTGGCAGTTGGCAAGTCCTTGCAGTAGCAATTTTTTTTCTTGTTGTTTATGCTAGTCTAGAATATGAGTGTCATAGATTTGTCTTTTTTCCTCAGAATATGGTAGCATGGGCTTGGACTTCTATAGTATTGCAGTGGCAGAAGAGCTGGGAAATATCCGCTGTGGAGGAATTCCTATGGCTATTGGAGTGCAAGCTAGCATGGCCACTCCTGCTCTCACAAGGTAATTTTGAGAAAGTTTGCTTTAGCCTAAAACCCAAATCATCATGTGTTTAGGCCTAAAACCCAATCTGTGTAAGAGTAGGGGAAAAAAAATTCATGTGGAGACTTACTGTCTAGTTGCTCTTCAGTAACACTTGAGGAAGGAAGATACCCTCTACCTCCCTCAGACAGTTTGGTTTAGAGGAGGAAATACTTTTTTTTTTAATGTTAGAATATTATGTATTAAAACACAGGCATTGCTTAATAGTATACATGTTTACAAACAGAACCTTGGTCCCACAACCAATAAAACAATTTTAATTCCAGAATTCTCCTATTCATGTGTATGTTTTCTCTTAGATATCCCAGTGCAGTCATACTAAGGATTCAGTTAGTTGTTATCATATCATATCATATCAATTTTATAATTTACTTGTTTTTTTCCGGATTTACAAGGTGCTTCTCACTATGACTTTTCAGAAATAATGATCAATAGTGGTGTAAGTCCTAAAGTTGAAGCACATGTATCATGCTTCCTAAATACACTCATTTCAGGCAATTACTCATTTCGCTTTTTATCATCTGCTTGTGTCAGTGTTTCCTTTTATCACTTGCTATCATTCAGGCTCCTGCACTTTCTGAATCTGTTTTGTTTTCTTCCCTCAATAACAGTGGCAATTACCAATTTCTTCATGTAGCAGTTTCGCAGACATTCTGCACCAAAACAGCAGTTTGCGAAACTAGAGGCAGCAGTGTGCCTCTGGAATATAGATACGCCTAAAATTCTGCAAGGTGGTGGTGGGATTAAATTCAAATGATGATGATTAAGTCAGGAATTTCCCTGCACAAAACAGATACACAAGAGGGTAAATTTTGCACAGAAGAGCATTTTAGGGTTGGGTTGTTTGTTGGTGGGTTGTTTGTGTTGGTTTTGTTGTTTGTTTTTGTTTTTTTTCTCTTCTGAATGAAAATATCTGTAAATCAACTGCAGAGTTTGGAATGTAGACTCTGTTCCCTTGACGTTAACTTATCCTTCTGCTAGGTATGTGTGACTTCAGAGGTTTCAGCCATGGGAAATCTTTCTAACAAGTTTTCTTCTCCTTTGGGTAATAAACCAAAAGCTTGCTGGAAGCATGGAGTTCAGTATGTCTGTTGCGACAGTAGCTTAATCATAGTCCAACTGGTATTTGAAAAGATTTCAGAGAATAGTACCTTGCCCCCAGGACAGCCTTTTTCTCCCAGGGTTTAAAAAAAAAAATCTGTGGGTGAAAGGAGATGGGATTTTGTTCCATTGCTAGTTTTTGGCCTGTAGCAAAGCAGTGAAGCTGTGCACATTTGTGCTATTGAAATTCTAAAGTGGCTATTTTGGGAAAGTAAATGTGAAAATGTTGTTAACATGACGAAATCTGTAATTCAATTGCATCTGTGTTAGTGAACTTTTCCTCCACTGTTAAGTCAATTCCACTGATTACTTTTATAGCATCCTACTCTTAAGATGCAAAAGTGAAACTTGGTAATGAAAAGAGAAAGCTGGTTGCTACAGGAGATTTTGCACAGGTGCAGCTTTACTTCATGCAGTATAGTGAGAAGGCTAACTGCTTGTCCTGTGTCATGAATTCAAGTCACATTCACAGCCTGAATGGTTTCTTTACAGCTGTCTGTGTACTATGGTGATCCTCTGCAAGTTCAAAGAGATAATCCAAATGTTGCATCTTAACTATGCATTGTTACACATGATAACATCAGCGATGCACAAAGTAAACAGTAATACAGGAATCAACCATCATCCCCTAAAGAACTTTTAAAAACCAAGCTTGGAGCCCTTTACTGGCTTGCCTAACTTTGGGCTTTGTTCAGCATTCATTGAGCATGTATTGAGTGCACCTGTGAACCAATTCAGTGAATGCGATGCGTCATGAAGATGCTCTGCCACTATAAATTAGAGATGTTCGCTCAATTAGATGTATAGGTGGCACAGTAGTTTGAAGAGATGGATACAGATATGCACACACACACGTCTTTACATTTTTATACTTTGGAAAAATAAAGTCTTAAAAGATCTATTCTGGATGCCTCCTGATGGTGTTTCTGCAACTTCCATGGGTTTCTTGCTTCAGTAACAAGCTGTTGCAAGGCTGTGTTTGTGAAAGTCTTTTGAGATATTCAGTTAAATGGGAAATACATTGCAGCAACATTTTTATTATATAAATAATACATTTTTTAAATGTTACCCGTATCTGTTTGCCTGCTCACTGTTCCTGCCCCTTTTTACTTCATTCTTTATGATTTTTTTGAGCAACCTTCAGAAAGTTATATTCATTGTCATACTTGGAAGCAACCCTGCAGATTTTTATTTATATGCATTTCTATTGTGCAGACGAATACAGGAGAAAATAGTTTTGTTTCACTTGAAGTTGCCCAGACTGCTCAGGTTTGTTTTTGTTGTTTTTTATTCTAGATCCTCTAAGTGAAGCAGTAGCACTTTCTAAATGTGAGAACTAAATACAAAATGTTCTGTCAGCAATGACCTGATCTTTGATGTACCTAGTTCTGAACATAACTCTCTGTCAAGTGTTTCAAATGCATTCAGATATAATACTTCACTTTCTTTCATGCTTACAAGCAGAGTGGAGAAACAGCTCTCAGCTGAGACAGTGAATGAGATAAATTTCCCTGGGCTTGGAAGCAAGCCTACAGGGTAATGCATCCATAGTGATACCAGATCAGTGTAGAGCTCCTTTATCTCAACACCAGGCAGTAAACTTTCATTTTCTTCTTTTTTTTTTCCCCCTTATTTGCAGGAAAACAGTAAGTATAGTGATTACTTAGTGGGAAGAGGGTGCTTTTCTGTTTCATCAGCTTACTCATCACTGATTCTTTCTCCACCCTGAGCAGCAGCATACCTGAGAATTAATGTCAAAAAAGAGTTTCACTGTTTGCTATGAAGGAGAGAAGCTGCAGCTGACAATCAGATAGCAGTTTTGAAAAGCAGGTTCATCCACTTGATCAGCTGGGAAAAGAGTGAAAATGGGAAGAGGTCATTCAGGAGCTCAGGCGAGTGGTTTTCACACCAGCATAGCGTAAGGGAAGCTTGGTTTTGTGCTTCTCTAGGAATAGACATATTGAATTGTCTCACTGTCACATTTGGTACTTAATTTGTATAATATGCAGAAGGTAGGCCAGGTCTTGCCCTGAGCCAGAGCAGGAACTGTTATAGGTGCAGCTTTCAATATATCAAAAAAAATATCATTAAGCATTGCTGTCATGGCTAGTTATATTGCATCCATAGCCAGTTGTGCTGGGCAACACGAAGTCAAGCAGCTGCTTCTGAACTAGCTTTCCTTAAAACAGCCTTGCACTGTTCTAATACCTTTTAGGTTTCTCCAGCTCCTGGTGACAGCCTGGCCATGCTATGGTAGCAGGTTGTCCAGTGGGCAGCCTTGAGGTCTCTAGAGCTGGTGAGGTAGCAGCAGGACAACAGCGACATGAGCATCTCTTAAAAACTGCATGATCTGAAGACAGTAATCTTTAATATGACTCCTCTTCTACAATACCTGCATTTTAGTGCAAAATGCATTCCTAAATAGAAGATTGATGTAATTATTCTTAACCAAAACCCTTCAGGTTGCCTCAGCTGCATGAGGTAGTCATATCCATCAGGTAATCTCATATAGACTTCTCATCTGTATTCTTTTCAGAATGTAGCAATAGCTCGAACTGAGCAATTTCTTTCATAAAAACTTAAAATAACTGAAGCTTAAAGGCTTGATAAAAACTGGGAGCCAGAGCACTTTTATTGTGTGGGGTTTTTTTCTTATGCTTTCACAAAAAGTAAATAAGTTTTCTAAATGCGGGTTTCTGAAGCTTGCATGTCTTCATATCTTGATTGAAATAGGGACTCAAGGAGAGAAAGCTGATTGCTGTTCACCAAGCATTTCTAACCCTTTCTGTGCCTGTAAAGAGCATCTCTTCCCTTTTTTTTTTCTTTTTTGTCTTGCTGCTTTTCCTGTATCTTGAAGATCCAAGGAGTACTGCAAAGCTTGACCTGGACATCAGATGGTAGGATGCATGTGCAGGACAACACTGAAGCAAAAGCATGGCACGTGACTACTGCATTATTAATAGTTTGAGTCTAGGAGCAGAACAGAAAGAACTGGGAGAAATTCATCTCTTGCTAGTATGTAAGAAGGCAAGTGACAGTAGGTTGGAGTTACCCTCTTCTTTGCTTAAAGGAAATCTTCTTTATATTCCTAGGAGGTCCATGACTAAACTATTGTGTCACCTTTGAGATACTATAGAAAAATGCATAGATCATCTGAAAACTTCCTTTTTTTTTCCTTCATTTTTGCTTTGCTGATCAATATGCTTGAATGTGTGTGCTCCAGTGCAAGAACGCTTGAATTGATTGAATGATGAGAGCCATCTTAGAACTGCCTGCAGCCGTTCACATTCAGAATTCCAATTCACACTCAATAGTGTATCATACTAGTCTATCTGTCAGTTCTGCTAGCAACTTTTCGTACTAATTTAACTCATTCACTTCAGCTCAGCTTTTTTCCCTAGAAGCAGAGGAGACAAAAGTGAAAAAAAATCTGTGGTTACCAAGATGATTATCAGCCCAATTAATTCATAATAGTGATGTGCAATTGACATATTTTCATTCAATGTAGCAATCTAACCTCTCACAAAATGGATTTTTATCTGTATTTGAGATGAATAAAGGTGACTTCAAATTTCTAATTGGCAGGGTACGTAAAGAGAACTCTGTGGATCAAGGAAGTGTTCCTACATCTGTATTTTGCCACGGGCTTATTTTCCTTTTACCCACCATTACAAGATTATATACCACTGTCATTTCTGTTTGTATTCATTACGTTCCACCAGTGGTACTTATAAAGTGTGGAGGAAGAAAGAATGCACCACTTTCATGAAACTCTTAATGTGTCTAATGCTTGGGACTTCTGAGTTATCCAGCATCAACAAAGAGCTCTGGTTTATTGACTGTAGACTTGTGTGTATACATGCATGAAAATGTACTTTATAGCGATGCTAAGGCTGCACAGTTAATCGCATGGGAAAATATGCCCTGGGGTATGGCCCCAGCCCAGAAAGCAGACATAGTCTGGTCTGTCTTGAGCTAGAGCACAACCTCATTGCAAACAGAGTTTTCTACTTCTGGAGCTGTTAAACTGGAAAGAAGTGGATATTGCATTTTTGTGAACCTGAGATTTTTCTGGGATGTGTTTTAGACGGGGAGAATTTTACAGAAACAACATATTTTTAACACAGTATCTAGCTTCTTGCTGAGCTGCATGTCCTTCCTACAAGGCATGGAGGTCCATGATCTTCAGGAGATAATGTTGCCAGACCTTTTTTTTAATTGCAAAATAACTTCTTCTGTAGCCTCATTTTTGGGAAGAGCTAAACTGTTTTCTGGAACTCAAGTCAATCAAAGGTATCAAACAAAAAACATTACTCTGAGAAAAGTTCTTGTCAAGGAAATCCTCAGTTGAGATAACTAAAGGCTGGCAAAGTTTTAAGTGTCAGAAAGCATTGCCAAAAATCCCTGCTAGCTCCTCTCACAATCTGATTTTTCATGTTGTTGGTTGGGTTTTTTGTCTAATGAATGTTCAGCTGACTGTATTTGATCATGTCTCAAGGAAAAGAAAAAAAAGTATACTGCATAACAGACATGGGGACTTTGTTCCAGTATGCTGAAGGAGGGAGTAAACACTCCAAGCTTGCTTCTTGTATTTATTTGGGATTGCTGCCATGATTATCAGCAGGGACAGGACTAGGAATCAAGCTCCCTGTGTGCACAAACTGAAAGTGTCTGCCAGCTCTGTCTGTTCTCTGGCCACCCTGTGTCCTTTGACTGTTTTGTGTCAGGGTTGGAGTGGAGGGGAAGGGTCAGAGTCTTAGCTAAAATGGCATCACTCCTTTAGAAGTACTGGGAACAGCGTTTAGAAGGAGGCCCCAGGTAACTGCAGCCTGCTTAGGCAGTCAGCAAGCCTAAGGAGATGAGTGGAGATGCTGACCTGAGAAGCCTCATACTGAGGAGGAGGCTGAAGAGGAACTTACGGATTTCTGCTCACAGAAAACGTATCTCACAACCCGAAGAATTTTTCAGTCTACCACAAGAGAGGTTCAAGAGCTAGACCACGAGCTCACCATCCAGGTGCATGACCAAATCAGTGAATGTTAATTAGGACAAAATCAACCATGAAATGAGATGGACGATGTTTTGAATTGATGAAAGCAGCTAAATGTTGGAAAAAATGAGGGTGCCTCTTAAATGAATTGAAATATGGCCAGGTTTTCCTTTTTATTTTTGTGAGGACTAGAAGACCAGCTAGGAAGAAGCACTAATGAATTTCACTGTGCGATTTAAATGCAGATGTAAAATATAAATAATGTAAATACAGATATTTGCATCACATGTCATAACTTTTCAGCCACCACTAAAACCTGGCAAAAAGCTGCTATAAAGTCAGAAGATGGGCAGAAACCAGGTCCTCTGTTTTGGCTGTCTGCAGACTGGTGCAGGAGCATTGAGGGGAAACCCCAGGGACTGTGTTTATTTAGATGTCATAAGCTCTCAAAACAGCAGTCATAAAGATCAGATTTTGGGCATATAGACCACACGTTTCTATGGGAGTAAGATGCCTGAATACTTCTAAAAAACTTATTTAAAACTGTTGTGGCTGCCCTTCTGGTGAAGGCTCTGAATCATAGTTTTGGAGGGTATCTGTTCTGTGTTTTTGGGTCTGGGACAAGTTTTACCTGAAAAAAATGACTACGGTGTGGGTAGAACAAAATTCGTAAGTAACTTGTAAATGAAGTTTACCCTCAAAACGGTTTAATATCTCATATTTTTCATTATATTATTGCAGGTTTGGTTCTGATGAATTGAAAAAACAGTTCCTCATGCCAACTATAGCTGGAGATTTTGTGGCTTGCTTGGGAATCAGTGAAGCTGGAGCTGGGTCAGATGTTGCAAGTAAGTTAACCTAGCAAATTGCCAATTTTAGACAGCCTGGTATTTTAATGGAAGGAATCTGATTTCCCTGACTCTTCCGTTTGCCACCATCATTTGTAAGAAACACACAGGAAGGCAAGTCTGGTGTGGTGAGGGCAAAAATTAATATTCCAGGAGCAATAACTTATGCCTCTGATGCAACCGAAAGCAATCAAATTGAATGAATTTGTCAGTGAATCAATAACTATAACCCTGTGTAGGCTGAGCACAACAGATTAATATGCAACTGTCAGGCTGGCCCTGGATTTCTCCTAGGACACAGGATGGCTAACTTGACCACATTACGCTCTTAGAAGTTACTGAGCCTACGTCTTCCTGCAGACAAAATCGCTGAGTTTGACAGAAGTTTTTTGATCAGCAGAGTCCTATGTCTATCTCCCTGACCAAACTCATGTTTTCTGAAGAAAAATAGATGATTATTCAGTGTTAAAGCAAGGATGCAGCAAGTATTTTTTGAGAATTAATGTGGACAATGAAATAATGGGACTAAAACTTCCTGCATGATCCATTGCTATTTTCCTTTCTAGTTAATTGATTTTGTTAATCAGATAAACTTCCTAATTTTTATAGACTTGTTTTTCATGAAACTAATTTAAGATGTTAATGTTTTGAATGTAGGAAATACAAGATAACTTATTTTAATGCCTCTCTAGTTTAATTAGATTATTGTCAGAAGTTTGTAAATATTATTGTAATTTTTTGATGCAGTATTCGAGATAATAAAGTATTTTTTAACTGCACGTTGTTTACCATGTAGTTCAATTGGTATGATAAACTTAGATTAATACAGTTAAAGAGAAGTTTGGGATCAACTAGGATTACCTGATGAGCCCAGACTGCAGCTGGGAGACAGACTGCAGGATGAAATGATGGTACTTTTTCACCTGTCATGGAAGATCTGACCCCTGGTATAAATCCAGAAACCAACTTACAGTGCTTCTAAAGGGTAATTAAATGGGCAATTTAGGCATAAGCAGCACTAGTTTATGTTCTAAGTAGCAATGGCTTGCATGAGACAGAGAGAACGTGTCATCTCTAGGTGGCCCAGCTTTCCAGTAGTATTCTAGCATTTTCTTCTGTCAGTTCCAAAATTACTGAAGGTGATGCAAACACAGAAGAAGAAAAAGTGTTTCTCTACTTGAGAAGTTAAAGGTGCCTGGAATTAATTTATTCAAAATTAAACAGAACAAAAAGAACTCTGTGTGTTAGTCTAATATAAACTTTAAGTCAATATGAGGGAGCACCTGCCTGCTTTCAGTCAGTTGTTGTATATTGTACATAGTATTGATCATGTACTAAAAAACTAGCACAGAGATGACTTGAGCAGCAGAGCAGTACAAAACAGTTGGTATATGAAGTGTCTTTCTTTAATTTCAGGATTCTTGATACCACAAAGCACACACATTTGTGTCAGTTTTAATGATTTTTGTCTCATTCTATCTCACTACTATTCTGCAATTCATATAATGTTTTGCTGGTAGTCTGTGGAGGATATGTGAGAATACATCATGGAAGACCCGCCCTCTTTCTTTTTCCTTCTCAGGTCTTCCAGGCAACTGCACGAAGTAGCCTGTTCGTGTCTACCTCTTCAACACAGAGATCTTGTCCCATTTTATCTCAGTGGCATAAAGCCTTTCTGCTTTTCTTGATTTAGGTCATCTTTTCTGAGCAAGTAAAACCAAAATGGCACATGGTGTCTGTAATGACACAAATACTTCTTCAACCCTATGAAATATTATCCTTCAATATGTAATGCTACACAACAGGTTGCTGGCTTGTGACTCTTCTGATACTATGCAGATCATCTTAATCAGTGATTTTTCTATTGAAACACTGTAAGATACAGCAATCATTCTTACTGCTTTGTGCTTAAGTCCTTGTACTTGCCATGTTGAATTTGAAAAGTCAAGACCATTGTTTTCTTGCTGGGCAATACCTCAGTTGTCTGTGTTGGTGATGTCTCCCAAGTTTGTGTCCCCAGAACATATCATTAATATATTCCTGTTCTTCTTTTAAAGATCATTAATGGAAATATTTAATAGGTATTGTCCAAATACTGATATCCAAGGAGGAGCTTTGATAGTACTTTCCCTGCACATGAGCACTTCCTCTTTTAATGGAGCTTATGCAATTTCCCCTTTGCCAAGTTCCTTACCCACATTTCTACTCTTGTCCTAATGCTTATTTTTTCAAAATTTTAACTCCTAGTTACCTAGCAGCATCAATTTTAGTTTGCTTGGATCCAACAGGATTTTTCCTGTTCTGCTTTTCTCTAGAAAATCCATTTTCATAATAAACAAACCAGATCAATTTTAAATAAGATATCACTGGTGAGTTGAATTGTCTTTTCTTTACAAGTGTATTCGGAGGCTGTGCAGACTGCCAAAACAAACAACCTCTGTTTTCACTGATTTGAATTTCTGTACAGTCCTTCCTGTAGATGTCTAGCTTTGTCAGCTATATTGTGAATCTTTTGCAATCTCATGTGAAATATTTCTTTAGTTTTGAGGTGTCCTTTATATGCCTCATGTTTTTTCTCATTCTCTTTTTATTTCTGTGGCTGAAACATTTTTGTTTGCTGTCTCAATCTTCTTTGATTTTGTTGGTTTTCATCTGGAAGATTTAACTTGTTTTGACCTCTAGCAGTTCTTACCTTCTGATTTCCAAACTGTAGCGTACTTTGATGGTTAATCTCTTTCCTGTAGGCCATGTCCTGTTTTTTTGAAGTAATTATTCAGACTTGAAGCTATTTCATGCAAGTTTTAGCTTTTTTCTTCCTGTGCTGCTGATGTAAATTCCAGATATGTGTTCTTCATTTTTTACTTTAAGGCTATATGTTGCCTATCTTTGATCATAATATTGACCTTCAAAATTGAAGCCTTGCCTTTTGTCAAATCTGTTTAAATGCATGGCTGGAATCAAGAACACAGTGGAGAAGAAAACTTGAGGCTCCAGTATGTTGTGATTTGAATCGTGAAGTGGCCAGCCCTGGTTGCTTGTATGGCACTAGCTGTATCATATGCCTTTTGATGATGCCTTGTAGCCTTTCCTAGAAGGGGCCCTCACAGCATACTCTAAGTTGTTGAGTTATAGGTGCTACAAGGCCAGTCATGTGGACTTGCCAAAAATGAGTTGTAGAGCACCCACTGAAGTAGCCTTTTCCCAGAGCTATGCACTGTCAGGGAGAATATTAACAGTCAAATATTCCAAATTCTTTTCAAAGACATATCCCTGAGATTGAGTCCACTTGACTTTAGTAAATTAAGAAGGTTTTCAAAATCTGCTGTATCTTAAACATAAAACTTATTATTGACTTGATCATCCTTCTTCTAATTGAAGTTAAAGAGAATCAACTCTTCATAAGTTGATTTTAAATAGTCATTTCGCAAGTGTTTAAAGCAAACTATGAACGATCATGTCTGGGAGTCCTTGAACATTTCCATTAGTAATGCATTTGTTGTTTAATCTGTATTTGGATGGTTAGTCTCCAGTTGCGTCATGCTTGCAAGAACTGTTTACATTTGTGATACTGTCACAGTGCTCATTGTTCCTCTGCAGACCTTCCATGGGACTTCTATCTAATCTCTTCAGTATCTGTTCCACAACAAAGTGATGTGTGATGTAAATCACTGTGTATGCTCCCATCCTTTTCACACTACTTGTAATATTTCTTACTCCAGCTCTTGTCTGTCCTTCATTTATTTAGTCTGCATATATATGATTGTCCATTGTCTGTGTCCATGTATCCTAAGCATCAGTACTTCAGATTCCTTCAGTTTGTTGGCCTTCATTATTACACAGATTTTGTACCAAGTCCCTTGGACAGATTTGGCATTGACCTTTCATTGCTTGAATAGCTATAAGGCTACTGTTTTTATCCACATTCATATATCTCTTTCCCTTTCTGTTCATCATTATCTGCTTGTAATTTCCTCTTAGCCATAGCTATATCCAATATTCCCTTGTCATATACCTTATACAATTTTCTTCCATCATTTTCCCCCAGTTCCTTCTTTAAGAAGACTTCTTTTCAGCCATGCTGACATCTGTCCTAGTTTATCTTGTAAATTAAGATCAGATACTTGTTTTGCTTTGTTTTATGCTTAGAGGCTTTGGGAAGGAGGTTCATGTACAGACTGAGGTGGGTGTGTATGAAGGTATAACCAGCTGACTTAAATGTGTCTGCCCATTCACACTTGGTGTCTGACTCCTACCCTCCAAGTCTAATCCCTCCTTCAGTAGGTGGGCTTTTGTGGGCTTTGTAGTCTCATTATATTTACAGGTGCTATTAGGGATGTGGTAGGATTCTCTTACACCTACTTATAGCTAGTTATATGTTGGAGAGCTGGGGTTTTAGCTGAGGAAGTTCAATTGCCAGGGAAAGAAGCCAGCCCTCTGGAAATTCTGCTTGAGTGTGAATAATAACTAATGATTGACTCTGGCTGGCTGTTGCCGCTAGGTCTGCTTGTAGTGTGATGTGAACACTCACAGATTAAGGTAAGATTGGTTTTTTTCCGGGGGTAAAAATAGCAGGTGTTTAGCACTCCTTCATGCACCGACATTCTTAGCATTTAGACTTGGCCTTTTGAAGGTTGACTAGCTTTGAATTTAGTATGCCATTCTGACCAAGAGCACACAGGAAGTGCAGATAGATTTATCTTTATGTATACACAGATATCGAGGCTTATGTTTGATTAAGTCAGGACTCTGAAATTAATGGCCTCCTCAGTGACTAATGTGCACAGTAACAGAAGCACATAATAGATCACCTCAGACTGTTTCTGTCTTGAGTTTTTGACAACCAAATTTACATAGGGAAAGTTTGCTGTTTTCATCCACTGGGATGAATACTCCACCTAAAGGAGGGTGTGAGAAGTGGTCTGGTTTCCCTGGCTTGCCTTCCAAGAGCCGTCCAGGTGGGTCTGCATTGTGCACCCTGGAAGGGTTAGATGACTTGTGGGATACAAAGGGAGAACCAAATATAAGTAATCTGAAAGCAAAGAGCTGACTCTGCCAGTTGTACAGGGATCAGTGTATGCCTCCTTCATAAGAATAACCCTTCCATTTCCTATATTTTGAAATAGGTATCAAGACAAGAGCTGCGAGAAAAGGTGATGAATATGTCATAAATGGTGGTAAGATGTGGACTACATCTGGGTGCCAAGCAGACTGGATGTGCCTGCTGGCAAACACCAGTGAAGGACCTCCCCATTGAAATAAATCTCTCATATGTCTGCCAATGAATCTACCTGGTAATAACACAGAACTATTTCTCATCAAATTTGATTTTATTGGTGGTTTTGTGTATGGCCAGTGTAAGACAGAAAGGTTGTCTGACAGAAAGGATTGCACCCATAAATGCCCTTCTAAGTTAGGTATTTCACTGTCATACAAAGTTGGTTCTGAAATGTGTTTGCACGCTTCCAAAAAACTGTAAGGGACAAGAGGAAGTAAGAAGCAAGTTAAATATTTTATCAGGGCCTGTTGTGACAGGACAAGGAGTAATGGTTTTAAACTAGAAGAGGGTAGATTTAGACTAGATATAAGGAAGACAGTTTTTACAATGAGGGTGGTGAAACACTGGAATAGGTTGCCCAGAAAGGTGGTAGACGCCCCATCCCTGGAAACATTCCAGGACAGGTTGGATGGGGCTCTGATCTAGTTGAAGATGTCCCTGCTCACTGTGGGGGGGTTGGGCTAGATGCCCTTCAAAGGTCCCTTCCAACCCAAACCATTCTGTGATAATGTAATTTTGCAGACTTCAGCTTGAGACTCCCAAATAATTTTATATTGAGAGTCTTTTTCACCAAAACTAGATTTATAAAAGTTGTTCAGATATATTTGCATGGAAATATTTCATAACCTTCTATGACAATGAATAGACAAATCAATGCCAAGAACAAAATTAATGCCTCTAAGAAATCATTAAAAATAGAGCCAATGGGTTTTTTTGAAAGTTATACCATCTAGTGTTTTTCAATTTTGGAGAAGTTCCACAGAACTTTTATCTTAGTTTTCTGTCCCCAAAAGGGATGAAGATGCAAAGAGTCCACAAAACAAATAGCATATTACTCTGTTTACATAGGTCTTTGCTATATATGAACTACATATAAAATGTTCTTAAATTATCTTTCCAAAATAGTAATAAACTCTTTTCAGGTTTGCATGAGGACTAATGAACAGAACATATATTTCTTTTTCAATTAATGGAGAAGTATTTTTAAGTTTGCTGCTTGTTTCTTCAGAAGCATTGAAAGTGATTCTCAAACATGTGAAAATAAAAGGATAAAAGCTTAGAGATTTCAAACTTGGGAAATATCTCCCAAAACAGTCTTATCCAATATGCCAGCACCTGCCTCCCAGGACCCCATGGGGGTCCTGACTCTGTTAGGGTGGGTTTACTGACAAGCTGTATCGAATACTAGAAGGATGCAGTGCTGTGCTGTGATTGTTTTGTGTGGATGGTCCTGATCTTCCTCTGATAACCGTCCTCCACTATCCAGCCTGGTGGGCTTGCTGAAGAGAAGTGCAGGCACATCCATGGGGCTTCATGGCTGTGCTCTACAAAGGGACCTTTTTGCCAGGACGTTACTGTCATTATCAGTTTCAATTCACAATAGTCTGAGAGTTAAATGTGGGCTGGAGTGAAAGCATCAGTTGAAAGTAGGGATTTGTTTCTGAAGAAGACTAGTAATTTGGGAGAAGACACTGAAGATACACATCCGGATCTAAGGGTGTAAGTTTCAGTGGTACAGTCCACACGGTGTCTGTTCCTGAGTAGTCTGCAGACCTTGCATAAAGAACATCATTCAGAGAGGAGACAGTTAAGGCTATGCTGGTGGGGACCTTTTTCAGTTGTAATACCATTCAAAAGTTTTAAAATCTTTTTGGTTTCTACTCATTTTAATATTTTAAAAAGTATGTAATGTATCAATTTAATATATAATGTATAATATATTTTAACACGTTTTAAATATGTAATATCTATTTAATATATAATGATGTCTATTTATTTATATAGTAATATAAAATACTCTCATTCATTCAATTCAGAGTATTTTACATACAAAGTACGTCATTATCAGCTTTTCACATGTAGCTTCTCACTGCTATGGCAGTGAAGGTCCATATGTTCACTTAAGGGATCAGACTGAAAACCTGGGTCTCCAATGTTGTGAAAGAGGCTTATGATTGCTACAATGTCTTGTAAGTGAATTTAAGTCAAGCAAGTGAGTGAGTTACCTTAAGAACTCAACCTCTGCTCGTGCAAGACAGGCTTTGAATGGGAGCTCACAGAAGATGAACTTGAGCTGCTTCAGTAGTTGCTGACTTTGTCCTTACTGATAAGCAATGAGTGAACATATAACTTGGAGCCAGAATCTCCCTGAATTTCTAGATAAACTCACTTAAAAGCCATCTGCATTAAGTTGTCCTCGTGATTTTTCATGAAAGGGTCAGAGTGCAAATGCAATACTACTTCTCTGAGATCAGTTTTCCAAAACCAACAAAGCAGCCAACCCTCTGTTACACGCAGATCAAATATTGACTTGGAGGTTTTCAGCTACATTTATTCCAAAAAGACACGTGAGTCATTGTAGCTTTAGGGGGGGAATGGTTAGGTCACATAGTCTTTATATAGACCTTCCTTACCTGTGGTAAATAGGTTTTGAGTAGAAAAAGTGCCTGAGTCACCTGAAGCTAATCTTCAGACGTATGAAAGTCTTCCTAGAAATTAAATTTGCATTGTATATGCTTTCCTTCTTCCGTGTGATACAGATATTGACCTACAAAAGGGTCATTGTACCAAGACAGGTGACCTTTTGAAATAAAGTATTAAGACAGTTGATTGTGCTTAGTGTGTGGATCATATCAGAAGTGAGATTTTTTCAGGAAGACAGAGGAAAAGCGTGAAAAAGGCTGCCATTTGACACAGATGTGGGGAGGAAGTTCCAGGCCTTTTGAAACATCCTAAGGATGTCTGTCTGCCAAAGATTGTGCTCTTGGAGGGCAGCAGACCAAGACTGTACAGGAAATGTCTGTAAGACATCACCAAATGATGCACTTTGAAGCAGCTATGGATGTATGTGTGTCTAAGCTCTAGAATGAGCGCAACGGAGAATGAGTGTGTTATGTCTGACTAACTGCTGCAATCACCAGCCTATATGGCAGGGTAAGGAGGGAATCCATGGTGCAGTGGTGACTCATTCCTTGCTAGAAGCTGGAATCACATGGGAGACCAGTCCAGCACTTTTCACAAAAACCTTAATTGTTTCATCCTTGTATAATGTGGTGATAAAAAAAAACCAAGAAAAAAAAGTTCTAAGTCTGAAAGTGAATTATTAACTTTAGCCACTGGTAGTTTATTGGAGAAGTAGGATTTGTTTCTTCTAACTTTAGGTGTGTACGCTGTCTATTCTGAGGTGAAGCAAATAACGGTCTAGATTTGATAGAAACCACTGAATACATTTCTCATAAAGGGAATTTGGATAACAACAGTGTGGATTCACAGTAGATATCCAAATTAGGTGAATACTCATACTAATGATGTCTTTAAAACAAAGCTGAATTTCTCACATGATGGAAGATGATCTAACAAGTTGTAAAAAGTCTGTGTGTAAAATAGACAAATAGTTTGCAGCCCTAATCTGGTAACTATTTGTGCACTGGTTTATCCTTTGAGTCCTCAGATAGGGCTGGGGTAGATTGCAAGGAGGAGATAATAAAGAGAAGAGCATCCAGGAAATGGGAGAGAACATGTTTCTCAGGTTGTAATTTAAAATATGCCTCTTTTCATTTGTAATGGCACTAAATGGTGTCAGGAGAGAGCAACTGCCTTTCTCTCAAGATAGAATATAGCAAATAAGATTGTCAGAAGGCTGGAGAAGTGGGAGGAAATGAAAAATCAAAGACACCTAGGAAGAACTGCCCAGGAAGAGGTATAGCAATCCATCTCGGTGATAACTGGTGCAAGTAGCAAAAATAGCTTCGTCAGAGTGATTTTAGTAAGTCAGGCACTTGGCCTTGCTAGATTGAGATGTATATATTTTTGGATGGCTTGTGATTTATTTAATACAGACAAACTCCAGGAGTTGCCTGGGCAGGTGATTCCTACTGTTGCTAATAATTTTGGTTAACAAATCATTAACACATTTGGGTCCTCTAACCAAACTTGTAAGAGCTTTCTTCGCTAGTTGTTATTTTATGTGGATCGGGGAAGTACACAAGATTGTTTTAGCAATATAAAGAACTGTCAGCAGTTGTACTTTTTTCAGCAAAGTCCTTAGTAAACCATCCACAAATAAGAGCTGTAAGTGCATCTTCATGGTGGGGAGGAGCAGTGACTGCATAAAAACAGTTGAAAGTAGACTGAAGATGTGATCTTTGAGACTCTAAAAGAAACAAAGCAGTAATATTCCAATGGGAAAAGATGTTCCAGAAATCATTTGGGCATGTAAATGGTTCAGCGTGTGTTTGTTTAGCTCTGACTTCAGCACAGAAACAGACTATAAATGCTTTTTTTGGCATGACTAATGCAAATTGCTGGATAATTTTCAATCCAAAAGGCAAAAATTTTTATACAGCCATCCCAATTTTCTTCCTGCATTGAGCACGTATCAAAGCAAGTATTCCTAACACAAAATAGCTTTATAGATTGGCTGGTGGAGAAGAATCTTAAGTGGAAGGTGTGGAAGTCTATGTGGACCTTATTCTGAGAGCAGTCTTGGCATTTGGAAAGTGTTAGTATTTCATCTCTGCAGAGAGATGAAACTTTCCATAACCTTATTCAATGCAGCCAGAGAGTGAATTTGAAGGGAATGACTGCCAACCTCTTCTGCTTGCAAAACCAAAGTAATTTTCACATGACCGAAGGTCTCCTGTCAGTAGAAGTTGAGATGTTTGTATTAGTTCAGAATGATATGTTCACTGAAAGCTATGAAGGATAACAAGGTGCAAACAGAGAGAGGGACCACAACAACCTGTGCAGTGATCAAGTCCTCCTGAGCCACTTTAGAGTAGCGGAGGACTGAAAAAAAAGTAGAATAAAGAGGAAAATATTACCAGAATACCTCCTCATCACAAAACTGGTTAGAATACCATGTATGTGAGTAGTAAAATGTTTGTTTTTCTGCAAAGATATATATGCTGATTTGGAGGACTGCTTTTCTATGGATATTGACTTGGAAAATGTACAGATCCTCATACCTGGTTCTTAGCCTCAGTTTACCTCTGAAACATTCTTGACGTCCATCCTGAATATTTACATTACCCCCAGGGAAACAAGGTGGTAAAAACTGAAGGCAGGGGAATTGCCACAAAAAATTAGTGATGTCTGTTAAACTCTCATGGCACAGTGGTAAGCCATGCTTGCATCTGAATAATAACACAAAAGAACTAGGAAAAAACAAACAACAGGAAGGAGTCTACCTGGTGTAACTGAAGCTGAAGGCTGAAGTCTTACGTGCCCAAACCTGAACGAACCAGGTTCAGCTCCAAAAGACCATTGCCTGCGGGGTCAGTCAGTGTTGTGTAGGGATGTCTGTGCATAAGCAAACCCTCTTCACAAGCATGTCCACATGAAAACTTGGGAATGCATTGTGATCATTATGAACCCTTCTATTACTGCTTAGATGAACTAACAAGTATTTTGTAGGCTATCATAAAATACATAGTTTTAACAAAGTTTACAGTTGATACGGAATTGTTGGTTGTTTGTAGAAGTTAGGAATTTGAGTCTTAACTTTTTATTATTAGAAAAAAATTGGTGTGGTTGTAAGCTCTCTCTTCTACAGGTACCAGAAAAAATCAGCATGGGCTAGAAAGGAGAGGATACATGTGGAAGAGAGGAAAGGAAGAGAATTTCCAGGAGGATAAATTCTCTAGTTGCAGCTTAAAACATAGCTCTGTCTTTGTCATTATTAAACATTTCTCTACTGTTTCACATCAGTGCAGGCACTCAGCAAATACTGCTAAATTGAATTCCAGCATTTTATTGTAGTGCATTAGAAATTAAACACAAGCAAATAAATATTGCATTATTTCAAGATGTGCATGAAGTAAGATTATTGCTACTAGTAAACAGTTCTTACTTGGGGACACAATGAAAAATGGGACCTTTACAATTACAGTTTCTGATTTGCTAGTTAAATGAAATGGAAAAAGTCTTAAAAATAGGGTGTGGGTCATTTTACTCTTAAATTCCAGAACACTGTTCTGTTTTTCATAAACGTAGGTCTCACTGTACTCTTGGCACATACCTTCACATCTGCAAACTTTGCTTTCTCAAAATGCTGTATACTTGTACATAGTGCTTCTATTTTATGTGGCCTCTCTAATACTCCTTTTTCTTCAGGGATTCATGTTGCTAAAAAGATAGACAAACTTGGTATGAGGTCATCTGATACAGCTCATATCTTTTTTGAAGACGTAAGAGTTCCCAGCAAAAACGTCATCGGTGAGGAAGGAAAGGGTTTTACATATCAGATGTTGCAATTCCAAGAAGAGCAGCTGTGGGCAGTAGCCACTGGTAAGTCGTCATTTGTGCTTCTGGGGCCTGGCAGGGATGCAGGGGTCACCCTTTGCATGACTAACAGCACTTTCCTTTTATTGTAAATTGCAATGACCTCTTATGATCTGTTTTTGAAATCTGTCATAGCCTGGATACAGACAAGCTTCCCTTTCTGTAGAAAAACTTGAAATAGAAAATATTTTGTGGAGCGTCACAGAGGCTGGTTTTGCCTTGTTTCTTTTTCTTGTTGCTCTTCTGCTGATAAAAAAATAGGGCATCGTGTTATGTCTGCTACAAAAATAGTACAAAGGCTATCAAAATACTGGCATGAAATATAAGGATGGTGACTTTTCCTGTAGTACAGTGAGCTATGATGTTTATCCTGGATTTTAGAAAATTAACTTAGTGGCTCTGTAAAGAAGTGGCTCTTACAGAATATAAGAGCTTTGTTTGTGGATCTGTTTTACTTCTGCATGCTTTGGACGTAAGTGGTACAGCACTGAATTCCTTTCCCTGAAGTTACACTGTCACAGTTTCTGGTACTCTGAACTCAGGCTGTACTCAAATCTGTGTAGTTGAGTTATATGGATTCTGGGTATTCCAAGTAGCCAGATCCAAGTCTGAATTGTCCATTTTCAGCCTCCCAGCCTCCCCCCCACCCCACAATGATTGCTTCTTCAATTTAACTGTAATGTGGTTCACTGTAAGAAGATTGTCCCTCTTTAAACTTCAGGGCTGTATAAATAATCTCACCATATTTGTGCTCCTGTGCATACCCTGTCTGTGTATGGCTGGGGAACTGGCAGCTCTAAGAAGTCATTTTCTGATTCAGTGAGCAAATAAAAAATCACCCCCTGCTGTGGGCTGATCTCAGACCAAATATTTTAAGAGTTCAAATGCTTTTAAAAATACTCTGTTTGGGCCAAAATTCTTTTTTCAGCCTGATTAATTAGTAAATGTGAGAGTAGCAAAGAACAGGAGGTTAAACTTGTAAGGGATGCCACTGCAAGGAGGAGATATAGCCCTACTGCTGGTCCTGCTTTAACTGAGATGTACACAGACTATAAGGAAATGCACTGTGCACTTTTATGCTCAGTTTGAAGTCTAAGTTAAACAAAACTGTCAGAAACTCTGATTGCAGTGATACTCCCCAGGCAGCAGAGTAGCCTGCTGAGGTAGTCATGCCCCAGGCAAAAGTGACGAACACTGACAGCATCAAAACACAAAGCCTGGCAGGTTAGATCACTCCTGTTAAAACCACTGGCAGCTTGGTACTATCCAGCCTTGCACAACTGCCCAGCAGTCACCATGCTCTGCCAGGAAGTGGGACGCCAGGTTTCAATTCTTCTTTTTGTCCAGAGCAACACAGCAGGAGCAGCAAACCCTCATCCTGCATGAGCAGTCTGGGAAGGGCATCTTTGCTCCCCCTGTCATGGCCAGGCAGAGGCCATCAGGGAGGAAGAGCCTTGGAGCTCACCAAGGGAGAAGGAGCTGCCTCCTGCAGCACAGTGGCCAGTGTGCCATACCTTGCTGGGCTCTCTGGTTTTGCTTTTATCCCCTATCTCATATAAAATGCATGAAAGCACTTGGAGCAGGAACAAGACCCATGATTTGGGTCAAGTTGCAAAATTCAGAGGGAACCAGTTGTGGCATCCGCACTTTCACTGCTTCCTAAAACTTGGAAGAGGCAGTTGACTGGCATTCCTTTCTTTCTTTCTTTTTTGGGCATTGTTGGGGTTTTTTTTGTTGTTGGTATGTTTGATGGGTTTTGTTTTGATTTTATGCACTTTTAGTATGAAGTATCATGTGCTTCAGCCTTCTCTTTTTTATGAATTACCTTCTTTGTGGCCAGATTCCAGAATTTGTGGGGATTTTCTTTCTTTCTTCACCTTCCTTTTTTTTTTTTTTTTAAATGAATTTTAAGTAAAACAGATTTAAACTATAAATGTTGCAATTCTAGGAAATCAGTTGAACATTTGGTCACAGGTGTGGTCTTTTCTTCTGAGTGACACATTATCAAAGGCATCAGTAAAAGTTGCTGTGTTTCTTGCAGAGAAGAGCTGTCACATATCTCTTCCATGTTGTGACACTAGGTAAACACTGTCCATTTGTGGACCTGTTGCACTCATCATAGGGAAAGAATGTTGCTATGGCAAGAAAGCAAACAGGTTTTTTATGAATTGCTTAAGTTAGAGGCAAAGAGGGAGTTCGGTATGTGTCAGAGAACAGAATGGCGCTCTCCTAATGACTTCTATCTGCTCCCGTAGTCTCAGTTTTACAAGCACCATTGAGTCACGGCCAGTAAGCAGGATGACAGATCCTTTTGCATGGGCAACACACATCCTTAAGAGACAAATTTCTTAGCTTGGAGCTCACTGTGCATCTCACTAGAGAGTGATCAGCCACAAACTAAGAAAGCTATATTAATTTGCTTTTGAGGGGAGACATAGCAAGGCCAAGTGTGTTTACAGTGAGCAGAAGTTTCAAGTGGAAATATGTAAGTTGGATGGAGGTATGGGGAAAAGATTATTCTGCATCTGGCAACTTTGAGTGCTTTCACAATTCTCAGCTGTGTGGTAGACCGTGCATTCCTTAGGCTGACCTAGAGTGACGTTTTCTGCATGTGCTCAGTTGAAACCCATGGAGCCAAGTTTGTTTGAAGATGTGAAGAACATTGTATGACAAAAGAGGAAAGAACAACAA
This sequence comes from Eurystomus gularis, assembly GCA_013400335.1. Classification (NCBI taxonomy): domain Eukaryota; kingdom Metazoa; phylum Chordata; class Aves; order Coraciiformes; family Coraciidae; genus Eurystomus; species Eurystomus gularis. The sequence goes on from VZZY01017444.1 coordinate 168,483, forward strand.
AAAAAGTTCAGAGAGAATATGAGTTTCACTGTTAAAAAAAGTATCTCTTTGTTTTTCTATGACTGGCAAAGTATTGTGTGCTGTTAGGATGTACAAGGCTGTTGGCAGTCGCGGTGTTCACAACGTGCTTGTGTTTCATTGCTGTTTGCTGCATAGCTTTGCTGTGTTACAGCTATGCTCATAGCTCTAAATAACTGTAGTCATAGCATCACAGGATGGTTTGGGTTGGAAGGGACCTTTAAAGATCATTGTGTCCAATCCCTCTGCCATGGGCAGGGACATCTGTCACTAGATCAGGTTGCTCAAAGCCCCATCCAACTGACCTTGAACACTTCCAATGATGGGGCAATCACAGCTTCTCTGGGCAACCTGTTCCAGTGTCTCAGCACTGAGAAAAGCTGATTACCTTACAGAATGTCGGGACAGCATGTTAAAAATAGCACTCTGTGGAAGAGCTGGTGGATGAACATGGCAGGGGGCAATTGGTTGGATGCAGATTCTGTACATGAGAGCAGTGTAGGGATGAAATTTAAATAGAAGTCATCTTGAAAGCAATGCAAAAAGGAAGATGAAAGCACACCAGGCTCCTTTAGGGAACTGTCATATGAGTAACTGGCAGGTGGGAAAATGGATTCAGAGTTTTGTGGTTTAGATTCTAACTGTGAATGGATGTGAATATGCATTTTTTGAAAAGAGCAAATACGACCCTTCTCTTACAGATGGATTTGTGAACTCCCTCCTTCTCCCTGCCACTTGCCATAGTGACATGGGTCCACATCTGCCAAACAAAATCATGCACAAATTTAGCACCTGCTCTTATCCTAGTTAAGCTGCGAGAGGCTGATAGCCTAGCCCTTCACTTCAAGGCTGGTTTGCCTTGGAAAAGAAACTTTTCCCTTTTCTTTTTGTTTAAAACAGGGTATCTCTAAGTTTGCTCAAAAAGTAGCAGCAAACTAGTTCTCTTGCTTTAAAGCAGTGTCTGCCATCACACCTGTCTTCCAGCAGTATCGTATTTTGATTGTTTTCATTAGAAGCACTGTTTAGCATTTACAAAAAGTGGGTGTGAATCTTAAATGATTTTCCCTTCCTTTCCATACTGGGATCTGATCATAGAATGCAGAGCAGTCCATTTGCATTCCTTGGCCTCTCAACAGGTTTCTGCCTGAAAGCTTCCTTGAATTTATACTTCTGCAGCATCCCTCAGTGAGCACCCTGTCTGCGTTCAGGTTTTCTTTCTGGATTGTAACAGACCTTCAGGAACCAGGTAGCATGGAAAGCAGGAGTTGCCAGAAGCTTTTGCTAGGGCCCCAAATGCAGTATGAAGGACAAAGTTTACATACTTGTCATTACATACTGCTCCCTGTGACTTTCCTTCCCTCCTACCCATGCCCCCTTCACACTCCTCTGGGTTTTGGCAGTTTAGGGCTCAGGTGAAACAGGGATAAAGCAGTCTTCAAGGTACAAGGAAACACCAGACTTTTTTCAGAATTGAAACTGCATCCCAGACTGAGGGTATGGACTAGTTTACTTTAGAAAACCTAATGTATTGTTTGTAGAATGCAAAAAAACACATCTTTTTCAACAAGAAAAACAACAGATCTGGTTAAAATTGTGTGTTGTCCTGTGCTTTGCTTCTTCAAGTCCTGGCACCACTGGAAACTATAATACAAGAAACTGTCAACTACACTTGCCAGCGGAAAGTGTTTGACCAGTCCATCCTGCACAACCAAGCCGTGCACTTCCGCCTGGCTGAGCTGGCCACTGAAGTGGAGCTCCTTCGCTCGCTGCTGTACCACACCGTTGGTGAGCTCTCACATCCGCCTTCCCAGATGTGCTTCTCTTCATGAGAAGAACATTGTCTGACTAAAGGAACATGGGGAGAAAGGCAGGCTGCGATCAGTGACTGCGTGTGTCTAACTGTGCTTTTTTTTTTTTTTTTTAAGGTCTCTATGTGGAAGGCAATGATGTGACAAAATTTGCTTCTTCCTCTGAGCTAAAGGCTGGTTGTCTGGCCCGTGAAGTGACTGATAGCTGTCTCCAGTTTTGGGGAGGAATGGGCTTTACCAGCGAGGTTCTGGTGAGCAGGTTTTACAGGTAAGCAAGTGGTGAAAATAGGAAATGGCTTTACTGAAATTTGGCTTCTTCAGTGTCCTGCTAAAAGATTACCCACTTCAAAAGGGCAACAGCTCCTAGCTGGTATGAATGGTGGTGTTCCACTGAGTGGCACGTCACTGATGTACATTGTGGATGCATCCACAGTGTCGTTGACTTTAGGGTAAACATGTATGAGTGTCAGGACATAGGCTGACTATTCCTTTGCTAAATCTTGGCTTTGCATTACAACTGTGTAGTTTGAATGCCCAGAGGTTAGCTTGAATGTCAGGTGAAAGGAGGATTTCCCAGATGGTCTTCTCGTACCTGCCAGACAATAGGACAAGTAAAAAAAGGGAAGCCTACCAACAAGTGATTTTTTTTTTTTTTTTCCTCTGTGTTTGCTTGTAGTCTTGATTACAAGAACAGAACTAAAACAAAACAGAAGCTTTCTTCTAAAACCAATGAAAATTAGCTTTATCTTTTCCCCAAAATATATGTGTGAAACTGGCGATCACCATTAGGCTTCTTCCTGCGGTGGTCTTTTTTGATGGCAATCTCCACCTGATTAGTCACACCAGATACCGTGTGAGACATGAGAGATGTAGCTGCCTCCAGCAAGTTCTTAGAACATTAAAATGGTACAGAGGCCTTTTTGCAAATTAATTAAAATCCCTTCAAATTTTACCATATATATACTTAGAACAAAATTCTAAGCAAACAGTTTTCTTGGCAGCTGTTAGGAAAATTCTGGCCCCAGTGTCCTATATTCTGCAGAAAGACCAAAATGGAATTTGCATTTTCTTGCCGTAACAGGTTTCAGTTCAGCCCTTAGATATATGATAACCTAATCAAAGGTTAGCAAAATTAGTTAATGGTTCAGTTAGTTGAAAGTTTTGGTAAATGTATCTATGCAAAGTGAGCGCAGAAAACTTAAAAGAAAAATCTGTTAAAAGCTTGTTTCTTTTTAGTAGGTTGAGTTACTTTTTCTAATTGTAATAGCATTTGATGAACAAGAATGCCATTGCAATAAGTCAGAGAGATTCTCAACTGTTTTGGACTTGTGCATTCTTGAGATTTTCTGGTGAAGGTACAGACTGCTGTATGATGGTGGTTTTAAGCCAGCTGTCAACATGATGTTTTTTCTTAGTTATTTTTTTAACAGCCTCTTTATTAGCAGCTAATAGTCCCAGGTGATGCAGATGTTGAAAGCTACTGCAGTAGACACTGAATAAAATGAATCCTGGTCTTGAAGTACTTAATGTAGTAGTGTGTACAGATTAATGTGCTTTTATATAGCTTTGATTTGTCTTTGGATTTCTTCTCAAGAAAAATGTGACTGTGCTAGTGTATTTAGAAACCACTCTGGAATTCACACAGAAAAGCCCTGCCTACTGTTAGCAATAATATACTGAGCCAGGAAATCTAGAGTGTTTCCTTTTGGTATAAAATGTGTCAGCTGGCTAAATCAACACATCTTTCTGCCTCTAAAGCAAACACTGTTATAAAAGAAGCTAAAGGGGGTGTGATAGCTATACTTTAAGATTTTCTGTGAATCAGTAAAATCCCATCATTGAGTAAAGAAGCTCCAGGGAGGGAGGAGTATTACCTAAATAAATAATTACAGATTCAAGTCAGAATCTTCGTAATCTGTAATGATAAGCAAAGCAGCAACTTTCCTAAAGCCGTTCTTTTTTGTATAGCAGTCTGAGTAACCATTCACGTCATTGTGATATTCGTCAGCAAGCAGCGTAACTGCACAGCATGACATCTAGTAATAATGTACAAAGATTTTCATAGCATAATCCTTCCCAAATTTCCAAGGAAGTGCTACTCTTCGACACAAGTCAGGCTGTTACTCCTAAAAGACCACACAGCATAATGCATGGTTAGTGCATTAAGTCTTTGAATTTTAGTTATTAGTGTTTGGTGGGGAGACAATGAACAGACCTGGCACAAAACTGTCTGCCAAATGACTTTATTCACGACTGTCATTTTAATCATTTCTCTTTTAAACTTTGTCAAACAACTGACTTTTCTGAAGTGCAGTATTCTCTGGAAGGCGTAAAGATAGCTGCTTCACTGTGTAGGTGCCTATACTTTTATAAACATAAATGTCTCACTTCTAGTTGTAGGGATTCTGAGAAGGAGAATGGGTTTGAAAAAAGCTTTGAGACCAAATATCAAAGGGCTTAGTAGAAAAATACAAGCCAATATAAAAAACAATAAGAGTGGACTTTACAGGCTTTACTGGCAAGATTCTAGAGGAGAGAGCCAGACTGGCGTTGTGTTTGTTTATTTTTCTCTCCCCTGTATGGAATGCCTCAAAGACATCATGACTTAAGAAAAAACAATTATTGAACAAACCCACAATCTATATGAAAACACCAGGGTGTGAGAGATCAGAGGGAGGAAAACTGTTTGTAGCAAGTATACTGCAATTTTGCGTACTACATGAGTTTTAAAAGAAGTTCAGGTAGTGATCTATGTATTTTAACAGCAGTTATGTACACTGCAGTTGTTATGGGAAGAACTTGCCTGGCCTTCTCTAAAAATTTTGAGAGCTTTTTTTTTTAAATTAAGATTGTTTCTAAGTACTAAACAACAGTGCTTACAAGTTTTACTCTTGTAGGGTGTGATGGGGAGAATGCTTTAGTTCTTTACTTGCTGTATTGTAAAAGACTTAAGAAAGCAGTAGTGAAAAATACTGGTTGCGTACTCATGGGAAATAGATAAAGTATAAATAGCATTGCAAATGCACATAGTTGCAGAAGAGAAGCAGATTTTTTTTCCCTCAACAGCCACCTAGGTATTGCAATATGAAGTTTTATTTGTCATTCACGATCGTTAAAAATAAAACTTCTCTATAGTTTTGGAATTTTTTAAGAAATAATGCATTTCCATATAAATTATTTTTTTGTATACCTCACATTTCAAAAGTCAACTGAAATATTTTATTGAGTTTCATTCTTTTATTTTGTTTTTTATATTCTTTCATTCTTTACAAAGCATGTCTAAACTAGAATGAGTCCAGACAATTGGGGATTTTTTGATCAGTCTTTGCCATTATCATAATTTATAGTTGTACAAAACAAAACAACCTATCAATTTCTGCTGACAAAACAAATTTGCTTTGTGGTCAGTAGCTAACTGTTGGGACAAGACTTACTAATGATTCCTCAGTTGTCTGTGAAAACAAATCTGTAGTTTCAACGTTTTTCTGCAGAGCTTTTGAGACAGGAGCCTGTCTACCCCTTTGGTTGACTTTTAGGAGTGCCTTGAGAGAGGATTTAGGAGATGAAGCGTATGACATCTCGCTTGAACATGGCAAATCAAAGTAGGTAACTGCGCAGTGATGACTTCAAAGCAGACCTATGCTCCAGAGCAGGCCAAGGTGATGCCCCCTCCTGCTCAGATGTCCCTTCAGAATGCCTCTTAGGGGAAATGGGCAGGGCGGTGTGAGCTGGCAGGCACGGCCACTGGAGGCTGGGCTGTGCCAGCCTGGCCTGAACCCTGCCACGCTCTGTGCTGTCAGTTCAAACTTCTCCATCGGGATCAAAGTCTCCTTTAGGTGCTGCTTAATTTGGACAGCCTATAAGCAATCTAGCTGAGTCTGAAGATGGAAGAAGTCACAAAATACCGAACTTAAGGGTATATCAGTGTATTTCGTGGAGAAAAATCTTGCCAGTAATATAACTTTAAAGTAATTATGAGATAAAAGGATAAACGTTTTGTAATAAGTTGCAGTTTGTGCTGAAAGGAAGCAGCATGTAAATGGCCTCTTGGAAGCAGTCATATAAGCCTTGGTAAGGATCTACCAATGGCCTCCTACCGGGGAAGCAAGGAACAGCATCTCTGAGGGACCACTGCCATAAAACCAGGCTGCTAGGGAAAACCTAAACTGGCATCACCAAAACTAGCTCTTCCTCGCATCTTACCGGCACTGATCACTGCCAGAAAAGGGAAAGAAAATAGCTTAGTTTATTTCGCAGGACCATAAAGTTATGTGAAAACATCTGCATTGAAAATAGATAGTGCAGCAGGCTCCTCTCCGGGTGGGAAAGGGCTTTTTAGATCTCAATGTCATATGGCTTTCAAGAGGAAAATGTGGCACAGAGTGGCTCTCTGAACAGGCACAGCTTCGGCTGCAGGCAGGCAATGGTAGAGGGATGCATAGCTGTGAACACAACCACTTTGTATCAGCTTGAGGCTAGAGATGGATTTAGCGTGCCATTAACTGCGGCCTTAGCACCTATATAGCACATTACAAGGTCAAAAGCTTTCATCTTGCGGTGAGTTAAGTACCTGTCCCTACTTCATGGCCAGTGAAATTGCATGCGAGAGCTCAGACTGGAGCAAGAACCAACCCTGATTTTCAGGATGACTAAGACCAAAAGGTTTACAGGCAGACTGGTGGACATGGCTTGGCTTGTGCAGAACAAAGGCTGAATGGTGCTCTGGAAGCAGTGCCAAAGAGGAATGTTAAACAGAAGAACTATACTGGATTATAATACTCAGGAACATGTTCAGACTGTAAATTAGAAGGTTCCTAATAATTAGAACAACTTTGTTAAGCGACAGCCTTCAAATTAGGATAGCCCAAGATTAAAGGGAAGTTGTTTTTTCTCCTCAAAAAGTGCTCGGTACATTTCAGAAGGTTATATGACACGGTACCTGTGGGGCTGGGAAACTTGATTTGACTACATGGAGGGTCTTTTTGTTCCTTTTGCTGCCTAACTAGAAATTATTGGAGGGTGGGAGGGCTCCTCACCCTCCCTCACAAGTGCAGTTTTTTAACTCAGCATTGAAGAAGTTATTTCAGTATTTTTTAATCCATCAAAAAGTGGATTACTTTTTAACATTACATCTCTTGATTTGGTTGAGAGAATAAGTCTTACCACCTGCAGTGGATGTTTCAGGTGCATGGGATTTCCTGAATGGGAGAAAATTCTTTGCAGGCAGTGCTGAGCAGCATTCAACAAGCTAGAGGTTCAGTCCCTCAAAATGACTCCTTTATGCAACCATATGGCTCACTGCAGGCTGGCTCCCCACTATCCTTGGTCGGGGTGAAGCCATCACATGTTGGTGCTCACCTCAGCAGGGGTGCAGGACGTGCTGCTCTGTCATGGGGGCAGCAACAAAGTGACAGAGAAATCAGAAAGCTGATGTCACTTTTGTTGCTGTGCCAGATCAAAAGCATTCCAGGAGAAGCATACCTAAAACAATACAATTCCTTATATATATTAACATATTTGTATACTGTATTAATAATGCATTATTGATATCATGTAAACCATAAACTCACAATAAATAGCTGACGTAAGTTTACTTTACTATGTCATCTTCCCCAGCTTCCTCACAGCGTTCCTGGCAGGATAGTTAGTCCAATGCTTTTGTTTTCTTATGCTGCAAGCAAGTCTCTTTCCCAGAAGAGAGCTGCTAGGTTAAAAATCAATTTGTCATCTTGATCCTCTTAAACGAGGTGAAACAGTCTGTCCTGTCTTGCCAGGGGAGAGATCGGCATTAGTCGCCTTCCTGTAGATTCTGTAGCGAATACTTTCCTCACCCATAAAGACAAAAATATCATCAACAGCAATTTCATAAAGATACATACACATAGATACATATATATACACACATGCACAAAAACCTATATAAAAGGTGTTTTGTTTTTTTTAAATGTATTTATATGTGATAACCTGACACCTGTTACATACCACCAAACCACTGCCTGTTTATAACTTCATATAAACAAGCCACACGTGTCCAGGATTCCTGCTGCAAATGGAGGACTTTTATCAGCATCACAGAGTTGTGAGGATTAATCACTTACTCCTGCTATGGTGCTGTGAAGATGCAAGATGCAAAGCGCTGGCAGGGGCTTTCTGCAGCTTGAAAAAGCACACAGCACTGCAGCACAAACCAGTAACCTACCATTGTTCCAGCTCAGCTGCCTTCAAAAAGGCCTAGAGGAAGGTGGGGAAATTTCAGGTTACTGAATTCAGTAGAGGTAGTTTAGCAGAACTGTCTCAGTGGTTTGGGTTGTGTTTGTTTCTTTTTTTCCTTTTTTTTTTCTTCTTCTTTCCAAAGGAGAAAAGAAATTTGTGACGACAGTTGCTTAAGGTTGCAGTAGTTTGTTATCTGGCTAGGACAGGGCACTTAAGCAATACTGTTAGCGATGACTGAGTGATATTAATGGCACTTTTAAAGCAGAGAAGCTTTATATACTACATAATAGTATACTGTAATACTATATCCTACTAATACTATACTGTAGTACTAATACAGATGATGCCAGATCTCACATAGCCATTAGGGAGACCAGGATGCTTGTTGGTTAAAAAACTTGAATGAAAATTTTACCTTCTCGGTACAAGTCTCCAACATCTCGTGTACTGATTGAGGCATACTCTTCTTACCACACAGTTAAGCAAAGTTAAGTGCTGCTTTTTGCCGCTGGCCCTCCAAAAGCTCCTTCCCCTCCTAAAATTCAGCTGCAGGCTTAAGCATCTCCAGCTTTGGCAAAGGAACAGCAGGGATGTTGCGGGAGGTATCAGAGACCATCTCACCAAGAGGAGGCAGGGGATGAGGTGTTCTGCAGACAACTGGCATTAGTATGTAATGTGTAGGTGATTTGAGCAGTCAGTCCAGCAGAAAACCCTGGGAAGAGCCTGTGATACTTTGTATGCCGGTCCAAAGTGAGAAGACCTAAACAGAAGTCTGTAGAGTTCAGCTGCAGGAACAGCTGTACACTGGGAGAGGTTTTAACTTATTTCAAGATGAAAATACAGTGTTAAACCAAGTTAAGGTTATTTTTGAAAGAATCTGAAAATTAGACGTGCCAAATTGTATCTGAAGCCCTTTGACTCTGAATTAGCAACATCCCTGTACACAAAAGGATAGTTAAGAGTGCTGATGTGTCCACACCATATATGTAATTCTGCAAATAAGGGGTTTCAATATAATAAAAGCAGCTCCATAATAAACGCATAGAAGAATAAATGCCTATGTACAGTTCTGTACTTGCTCAATCTGTAGAGCATGCAAATACTTAAATCTACTCTATTTCTACAGAGACATGCGATTAGTATCAAGAGGAGGTGGTACAGATGAAACCATGCTTTCCATCATATGCAAATACATGGAAATACTTCCAAGCAAGTGACGCATCTCCACTCTTCCTTGAAAATTAAGAAAGCAAGAGCATGGCTTGTACTGCACATGGAAGGCACCAGCCAGTACATGTTTCAAGGGTAAAATAAGAAAATGCAACCGTTAGTTTTGCCATCAAAAATGCTTGTCAAGGTCTTTGACCATTATTGTTCCATCTCTTCTCCAATGTTACATTTCTGTCAATACAAAGCAGTCTGAAAGCATGTGGCCTCCTGCAATAATTTTTTCCACCTTTTTAGTGGCTTACTGCTTTGGGGAGTGTAGTGATCCACACTAAGCACCAAGAAAAAATGTCTTACTTAATCAAGGTATATCTACATTTTGGAGCATCTAATCTATCAGTTAAGAAACAAAACTTCCATATGGCTGCAGCTATGATTTCACTAGCAGCTTCATCTAATTTCAGTGTAGCTTTGCTTTCAAGATCAATAATGAAGGCACAAAGTATTCCCTGCCATATTCAAATACTGGACCAATGATTTCACTTTCAGGAAGTAATGATCAAAATGAGCTCTGTTGTCTTTGCCAAGTTCACATCAACGTGTACTACACTGTCACGGATGTCTGGTGATGGGAGTGGGAGTTAATTTTTATTTGTAGAATTCTACAAACAACTGTTTAGTTGTATCTGAAGCTTCTGGACACCTTAACTTCATGTTTTGTGTTTAATTAAGAAAAATATTTAAAATAAACATGTTAGTATGAAAATTGTGTGTAATTACTTACACTTTTACTAAGAGAGCAGAGAGAGCCTGTATTATTGCAAAAAAGCACTTCAGCTAAATTGTTCTTGTAGTCAAATGGATTGATTAAGCATCTGCTAAGAAATCTCCAAGATACTGTAAGGTTAACAGTTTGATAGTTAAAAGATGGCATTTCCACTTGAAAATAATCTGTATGGCTGTGAGGTAGAATCTAAGTTTCATGTAATTGAGAAGCTCAGTATATAAATACTGTTTAAAAATTATGCACTAAAGAGTTCAAAACCAAGAATAATCATACCTGCAGTATTCTTATGTGACTGCTATTAACAGGAACTTTGTAAAAGTACAATTAATGCCCCTAGTATTTTTCTGTTGTCTCCACAGTATAGAGTACTTTATTCTACAAGGTCATACTGTAGCATCCTGAAATCTTGCAAACTATTGGTGTGAATTTTAAGTCCTGTCAGAGTAATACCTTCCTACCAGAAAATGACCAGTGAAGCAAGTGCAGATGCAGAGGAAAATTCTGAGGCTGCACTACATGGTTCCCAGCAATTGCCATTCCTCTTCCCCAAGTGAAATAGTCTCAGAGTAGTTTCACCTTTACATAACATCACCTTAACCATTCTAAGCAAACTTGCAGGATTCCAGTTCAGATTTTAAACTGAAAATTGACATTTACTGGAATTGAAGCAAGAGAAATGTGCTACATCCTATAAAATAACATAAAAACATACAGAACTATGTCACAGTGTTGACTATAACTTTCAGTAACATTTCAGTTCAGAATGTTCATGTTAAAAGAGCATAATGGATCTCTTGTCTCAGCACTTAATTTAAAAAAGCCCCTTTGTGTTTTCTAATAAACATATAGATCTTGAAAGTTGTTTGGAGGCTTCATATATTCCTTGTGGTCAAGCTTTCTCCCCATTTCCTACCCTATCTAGACAACCACAAAGAAATTTCCTTAAATGAAGGAACAAGGCAAGCAGGACAAAGGCTTAGGATGGTTTTTTTCCTTCCCAGGTCACTTCCCCTCACTCCTCCACACCACTGAAGAACAGGGGCATGGGGAGAAAGGAAGAAGATCTAGTTCCTGTCAGGGGAGCGGGGTTGTCAGGTATGTCAGTCATTATCAGCTCACGTGTCAGGTAACACACACTCCACTGTCACATTAAAATTACACAAGTGCATCAGTTTTGGATGGCAAACTATATCTGATTGACTAGCTTTAGCAATGCTATACTTGCTTAACAAGCCTAGCAATTCTCATATAAAGACGATGCATTATCCTGGTGTTAGTACTTATACGTTCTGTTACTTGTAGAAGTACTGCAGACTTTTTAACAGTCAAAGAATAAATCGGCTACAAATATTTCAGCTTTGATTAGTTCTACACATTCTCTTTAAGTGTTTTGTATTAGATAAGTTATTTACATGCCATACTTCCATTATATATGAAAGAAATGTAGCATACACTTCCATTTCTTATTTTAGTAGAGCTCCTCCCACAAGTATAGGTTTTAAATACAGCACCATTTCAAACGAACAGGCTGGTTTTCTACAGTAGAAAGGAGTGTATATAAACAACACTAGTGGGAATGCTGAAGGACATTTTATTTGTCAGTTCCTAATTAGTTTTTAATGGCAACATATTATATCTAGAAAAGTTTTTTCAAAAATTGCAAATACCATTTCAAAATCTAGAAAACTTTTTTTTTTTAATGTTAAACTGAGCAAGGTAATAGCTTCAACTATTAGAAACTATTTGGTGAGCCAAAGCTAAGTCTTCAAAAGAAAACCTCTTAATATGACAGCACCTCCAACAGGTGCATCATAATATACTTTAATATAAAATTCAAAATATCTGACCTCATATTTCAAACATAATGCAGTGCAGATTTAGGGATCATCACAAACTGAAAAGTAAGCATACTAATGGTAAAACTTCTGGTGATTCAATGGAATCGTTAAGTGTTACATCCTTTAAATATAAAGAAAACATTCATAATGTGTCCATATTCGTTGTTCCCAATGATCAAAGGCATTTGCTTAAAAGAGCAGATGAGTAGGCATAATCTGTCACATTTAAATAAAGAAAAATAATCCAGTTTTAAGTAACTGATTCCCAAAACACAGAGTTTAAGCTACTTAAAGACATATACTATCAGAGCTATCCACAAAAATAATCTTTCAGGGTACCGCTATTAAATTTGTGAGCTTCAGGCCAGCCTTTTAAAAATCCACAGATAAAACCAATTTAGAAAGATCCAAGTATTCTTCATGCTTCTGCAGCCTAGAAGTTCCCAATAATGCTGAAATGGGAGCTCTAATTTAGAGTATGGCCCACAAATGAAAAGCAGAATGAAAGAGAAAGCCTTGTAGATCTGCAGTTACTTCAAATCTGAACAACTGTTGCTTTCTGTATTTTTAAAAATAAATTCTAAAAACTACTTTCCCCTTAAAAGCAACTTCCTATGCTAGCAGTTTCTGCATATTTACAAATAATCCCCCCAAAACAGGGGATGATGGAAAAATTCTGATACATTAAGAAAACTATATATAACATCGCATTAATAGTTAATGCAATTTACAACAATTTCACTGTGTTTTATCAACAGAATATGCCACTTTAGATCAATGTCTTCATTAATTAAGACTGCTTTATAGTTGAAATTACACAATTTAAACCAAAAGGTGGCATGCATCACCTCAGTTTAATAATCCAGTATATTACAAAAAAAACAAACAATGCAAAGAGCATCATGTAGCATAATAGCTTTGTCTGGCTTCCTCTGGAGAGTGTTCTCAGTCTGCCCATAGTTGCACCCAGAAGTCCACCCGCAGAGTCAAAATCATTATCCTATGTTAAAAAAAAAAACAATCAAACAGACAAAATGACAAAAAACATGTTACTCTTAGAAAAAAAAAAAATAAAGATAACGCCTAAAGCTTGCTAAGTGTAGTTTTTCCTGTTTTTTCAAATTTTCCAAACCTAACATTATTTCAGAGGCAGTTTCTTAGCCAGGAATAACTTTGGCCAACTTATCTAGAGATAATTTTTCCCCAAGCCAAAGCAAAATGTAAGCAAAAAAGGCATTTCTGACTTCCTTATTTTTTGCTTTCCACTTCTATTCTTAAATACAATTAAACATGGAACTGCCTTTTAAATAATACTATACATTTGCTAATTGAAAACAAATAGGTGGATCTTAAGTATAAAGACCTTGGAAGTAATACGTTTGCATATTTATCTTTTTGAACAGAAATATTGCTACTGAATTAGTCACATTTTACAGTCAGCATTAAACTGTCAATATTTTAATACGAATGTTCATACTAAATGAAGGAATGCTTTATATTACTAACTTCTTAATCCTGCCCCGTACTTAAGTCAGTGACTAAATATTTACCATTTCTGATAACATTTTATTTTGGTTTTTGACTTCTGTTCCAATTTCAATGGAAAGCTGTTAAAAAAAAAAAAAAAAGTATTAATTATGAGTAATCAGTTATACATAAATGAGAGAAACCAGTCTAAAATAAATGACATGAGTAGCGTTTCCCCAGATGAAAACAGTACCTGGTATTTTCAAAAAACAAAGTAACATGCACAGTATTCTGTCAATAACCATTAGGCAAGTAAATATTTGTCATCTGACTAGAGGAGTCTGGAGAGTCACAGAAGGTACTCAGTGCTGCTCCTCCCCCTTTCCAGAGAACTCCCTAGTAGGATTACTGCATGGACTTTCAAAAATTCAAGATCTAGTCAAATCTAAGTAGCAGTTATCCATTTCCTAGAACAACTGTTAAAACTACTGGCACCCAGCACAAAGGAGCATGAGCACTGTTTTTGACTCAGTGCTGCGAGGGCTGACACCTGTAACCTGGTAATGCATCTCTTTTGAAGACTTGCTGCTCTGCTATAAATGGGATTTTCTTTTGTGAACTTATCTATTCCTTCTCTGCTTTGTGTCTTGAAGCAGCAAGGGTGCAGCAGGACAAGGAGGCAAGCCACGCCTGCAAGTGAGAGTTAGTCCAGAGAGACAGTAACCAGGGTCAGCAACAGCACATCCACAGGTATGAAACAGGTCCAAGGTAAAGCCAGAAAGTCAAGCTGGGCTAGGGTAAGAATCAAGGAGGTATGAGATTTAGATTAGATGCAAGGAAGAAGTTTTTCACTCAGAGGGTGGTGAGTCACCGGAACAGGTTGACCAGGGAGGTTGCAGATGCCCCAACACTGCATGTGTTCAACACTAGGTTGGACAAGGCTTTGAGCAACCTGGTCTAGTGGGAGGTGTCCCTGCCTATGGTAGAGGGGTTGGAACCTTTAAGGTTCCTTCCAACACAAACCATTTTATGATTCTATGAGACCAGGCCCAGAGAGAGCTGCAACACAGCTGCAATGTAGCAAAAACAGGAACCAGCCAGGAAAGTCTTGGCTAAAAAGCAGCTCCCAAGTGAAACAGTGGAGAAAGCCCCACTGAAGCGTCTTAGCAGCTCTTCCTCAGTAACAGTTTTTATCAGCATGCTGGCCTTGAAGTACCAGCTCAACTCCTAGAAGGGAGGGAAACGTGCTCCAGGCCCCCCATGCTTTGCATCAGCCAAAAATCCGTATGTTTTTTGTGACACAACCTAAATCACATTATTTCTTACTGCTGCATTTCACCACAATCTATCAACAAGTCAAGAGTGAAACATGAGGCTTGTAGGAAGACTATCTGAAGATTATTCCATACTCCAAGATCATTATGTTGTACAAAATGCAACTGCAGAAAAGGCACACATGCTAATCCATGGAGCACCATCAACCACACAGTAGACATATCATGGGACACTGATTTGAAATACACCAGAGGAGACCAGAAATGAAATTCTGTAACAAAGGTCAAAGCTTTTCTTTTTACCTCCTTAACTTATTCTGAATTATTTGTTTCTTAACTGAAACCTAAGGTCTTATGTTCTATTGGAGACCAAACAAATTACTTTTGAGCAACAAGATATTATTAGCAATAGGAATTTGAAGGAGTTCAGGCCTAAGAATTCATTGGCTTGTACTGCATACATAGAAACAGCACCTATTGCTAAGAATGTTTTTTAAGACATCCTAGGTTGTTAAGAAAAAAAACTACACCATTTTAATCACAGAGCTGTCTTTCAGTTAGACCTGCCTGAAAGAAGTCCTCAATCTCTAGAAGGAATCAGAATCATTAAAACAACAAATTTCTCTTTCAGAGTATATTACCATGGTATTTCTAACAGCAGTTTTCACATTACAGATTTATCAGCAGAAGCTGATGAATCACAATGGTAACACCAAAACCAAGTAGTCCATTTTTTAAATTAACCTGAGCCAGTTCACTGATCCAAACTCAAATGTTCTAGTTTCTGCAGTTCAGAAGTTCATTCTGTAGGACAATACGCCATAAGTAACACCACAGCTGTCCCCAAGATTAGCAAAAAAGGACACTTCTAGCTAAAAATCTAATTAAAGGAAGAATCAGTTATATAAATTAATGATTGTGCATTTTGGTTGACAAAAATTTTTTTTTGTATTAAATTTATGTTTTAAACTAAGTCTACTGCTTCACTTGCGCATATAATTTAATTTAATAATGTGACAATACCACTATAATGAAATACTTACTGATTTAATGGCACTGACTTTTGTACGCAGACTTTCTGTTAACCTTTCATTTTCTTCTTCATAAACACTGTATCCACTATTGGTATAGCCGTAGTTACCAGCAGGTGCTCCATCACCTATAAACACAGGAGTCAGCAGTTAGACAGAAAATACCTTTGGAGCAAGTGCTCTTCACATTTAAAAATGCATTTCCTTAATATCACCCTTGGCAATCAGGAAGAGGTGCCTCATGTTCCTGAGAGAGAGATTCAGCCTTTTTCAAATGTGTAAATTATCTTCCAATATACCAATCAAAGACAGAAAACTGAGGAATGGTTGTAATTTAACACTGTAAAGTATTTCCCCACATAGTGTTTTCAGATTACTTCTATGGGAATCAACCTGAGCATTACATGGAGATGTGCAGGGAGCATTGAGGCCATTACACAGAGCAGTAACCTAACTCAAAATGGGAAGGTGGAGCTGATTCTCTAACAAAGACAGATTCCATTTGATCACACCTGCATTTAAAGGAGAGAGCATACTCTGATCCTTACATGTATTTCTCTACAAACAAGACCTCAGAAGGGAAGCCAGGCCTCTGAGCAGAACACTGCCATTTCTGTAACCATTCTGCAGTTCTGTTCCCACTCCTGCCTTGCTTTTTGGGTGATGGAGCTTCAGGACTGTTACCCAGACAACTGGCTCAGCAGAGGCTGTAGGGCAGAGGGAATGAAAGTTCCTCGGCTCCACACAGTCCTTTCCTCCATCTCTAATAAAGGTATCCTGCAGACAACAGCTGGACAGCAGCATGGGCACATGAGAATTAAAGCCATGTCCTGACTAGACAAAAATCAGTCTCAGGCCTCAGAGACTAAGACTGAGAAAGTCAAACAGAAAAGAACTATTATGAGCTTTATGATAAAGATCCTACTAGATTAATCCAACTAGCAATCCAGCGATAACATTAATATTTATATGGCTAGTCAGAATGCCACACTAAAATTGTCCAAATGCCTTTGGTTAAAGACTTTTGTGTTTGGTTGCCTTTTTTCTTTTTGAGGAAAGGGGCACCAACCACATTCAAAGATAAAGCTCCACCTCAGTTTCACTGTGTGCTTGGCACACATAGTATTAAGGTTTTAAAAGAGAGAATGATGTTACTTTTTTATATTAACCCATAAAGCTGTTATTTAAGTGTAAGTGATTACAATGTTTTAGTCTGTACTTGTAAACTGTTTTAATGTTACTCTATACATTAAGCTAATGACAAATTCTCAGTAAGACTGGGTGAAATGTACATTTCCATTTCATCATGGTGAAAAGCAAGAAGTTCCCCCTTGCCCCTGTCAGAAGTACCAATGCCAGTTGTAGGAAGCTGATTAAAATGACATCGAGTCAGGGTTTTCCTTTTGTCTTGTTTTACAAATGCACCTAAGTACAGTACTTCTTACCAAGTGTCGCACAATTTTGAATATAAGTTGATATACCATATCGATTCAGGCCAGATACCATAACTATGGTTATTACATAGACTGTGTCTAAAAGGTTTGAACAACTGCCCCAAAGCTTTTAAATAGGCACAGCCCCTTCTATACATGTAATAGCGCTTCTACAAATGTAATAGACATGGAACGGTTTGGGTTGGAAGGGACCTTTAAAGAGCATCTAGTCCAACCCCCCTGCAGTGAGCAGGGACATCTCCAACTAGATCAGGTTGCTCAGAGCCCCATCCAAGCTGATCTTTAATGTTTCCAGGGATGGGGCATCTACCACCTCTCTGGGCAACCTGGGCCAGTGTCTCACCACTCTCCTTGTAAAAACTTTCTTCCTTATATTTAGTCTAAATCTACTCTCTTTCAGTTTGAACCATTAACCCTTGTCCTGTTGCAACAGGCCCTGCTAAAAAGACTGACCCCATCTTTCTTATAGGCCCCCTTTAAGTACTGAAGGGCCACAATAAGGTCTCCCTGGAGCCTTCTCTCCTCCAGGTTGAACAACCCCAACTCCCTCAGCCTCTCCTCATATAGGAGAGGTGTTCCAGTCCTCTAGTCATCTTCATGGCCCTCCTCCAGACTTGCTTCACAGGTCCACATCCTTCTTGTGCTGGGGTCCCCAGAGCTGGACACAGTACTCCGAGTGAGGTCTCACCAGAGCAGAATAGAGGGGCAGAATCACCTCCCTCAACCTACTGGCCACACTTCTTTTGATGCAGCCCAGGATACAGGTGGCCTTCTGGGCTGTGAGAGTACACCGACAGCTCATGTTGAGCTTTTCATCTTCCAGTATCCCCAAGTCCTTCTCTACAGGGCTGCTCTCAATCCCTTCATCCCCCAGCCTGCATTGATACCACGGGTTGCCCCAGCCCATGTGCAGGACCTTGCACTTGGTCTTGTTGAACTGCAGGAGGTTCACATGGGCCCACTTCTGAAGCTTGTCCATGTCCCTCTGTATGGCATCCCACCCTCAAGGCATGTCAACCACACAACTCAGCTTGGTATCATCTGCAAACTTGCTGAGGGTGCACTCAATCTCACTGTCTGTGTCACTGATGACAATATTAAACTGGTCCCAGTACGGACCTCTGAGGGTCACAACTTATTACTACTAGTCCCCAGCTGGACATCGAGCTGTTGACCACTACCCTCTGGATACAATCATCCAACCATTTCTTTATCAACTGAACAGTGCACCTATCAAATCCACTAGGTAGATGCCAGGCTACTACTATTTATAGGAAGGACAGAAACTTCAGCGTGGCAGTTCTATGGGCTTCCTTGCAACACTGTTCATTGCCAGGACATAAGATATGGACATGACTGTAACAGTCACAAGATAATAAAAAAGTAGCAGGTAGCTGGTGCCCTCAGCAGAAGTACTGGTGCCCAGCTTTTATTTCCAGCTACTAAATAAAAAGGAATTCTAGACTGACAATTGAAATGTCAGGGAAAAGCAGCAAATTCTACTGCAGCTAGTAACAGCCATAATAAGCATTTAAGTCTTCTGCTTGACTTTCTGTCAGATTTTTTAAGTAGCTTCAGGATGTTCTGGTATTGTTTGCCAGAGACATGGTAAAAGAAAGCATGATCCTTTCCCTGCACTCCTTTCAGAAACATCCATTTCTTCACTTTTTCAGCAACAGCGTACTGAGCTGGATGGCCTTCAGTCTAACCCCTTTCAGCTCACACCCAAGAGCGAGCTATTAGTCTTACAAAGTTTAGCACTGAGGACCTAAGCATTATCAAATGCTCACCTTTTTATGATAAACAACCCAACCTCTCTCTCAGTCTAGTAAGAAATGTATCCAAGACTTGTTTTTTGTTTTAGTTTGTGGAAATACTACTACACCACACCAATTGAAAGTGTAGAAGTAAATCTAGGGTGTTACAGACACACCTGTTTTAGCCATATGGCATTTATCACCCCCTAAATACTCACTTTCTAAGAAGATGTACCAGAACTCAGTCATAAACTTCTGAGGCATAAATATTACCCGTGGTTTACAGTGAGGTCATAACACCTAGATGGGTTTTAGAACATGACATGGGAGTTCAAAGTTTCTTTATAGTTGTCAACGTGACTGCTGGCTGAAGAATGGGGCCTAAGCTTCTTGAAACACTTAGCAGGGGCTCTGCAGAGATTTCTGCATTTGCTCCAGATCATATTTGTAATGAATTGACAATAGTTGGGGTTCTTTCCCCAGAAACATAACAGGAAAACATACAAAAGTACTGTCATACATTAAAAAAAACAAACACGCAGAACTTGGAAAGGACTTGGCTGAGAAACGACCACTCTGCCCATCCATGGAAACATGGCTCAAACTAACATTACGCTAGAACCATTCATAAACACAATTAAATACAAATCCCACTACTGCTTCCTAAGTCTAGCTGGGCCAGAAAGAGAGACAAAACCACAGGTAACGGCTTTTCCCTCCCAAAGCTTCCGAGCTCTGCTTCAAGCCCTCACCCATCGGCACAGCCCCTTCCACGCACAGACACACACACACACACACACACCCCCCCGAGGACCCTACACGGGGACGGGA
>VZZY01017446.1:15103-45029 GCA_013400335.1 Eurystomus gularis
AAAAAAAAAAAAGAAACCAAACCAAACAAACCTTTACTTTTCAATCTTGAAGGAGCTGACTGCAGATTCTTTTGTGCTGGCAAGAATCCATCCTGTTTAGCACTGGAAGGGGGAGAAGAGGTGAACTCCTTATGATGCCATGTGTAACCCTGAACCTGAGAATAAATTGTCTAACACAGTATGTGTACAGTTGAAACAGTTTAAATAGCATTGCTCATTTTCCATCTTTTGTATTGTACTGATCACAGTTTAATGAGGTTTTGGTGTTCTATCAAGTCAGAGCATTTATGTAGAAAAAGGAACCAAAAAGAGCAGGTTTTGATTAAAAATGTGTATGGGCTTTTGGGACCTGGTTTAAATATTTCAGATCTTGAGCAAGCATGGAGCCTGCAGTTGAAGTTATTTATCTCCTCCCCAGACAAATCTTGCTGGGGGGAGGTGTGGTAATGCTTAAATCCTTGATTTTAATTATTACTGTTGTTTGCAAGTATTTTTCTTCTGTCATTTCTGTTCTCCTTCTCCCCCTAAACAGATGATCAGCAGATAACATGGACTACTGTCTAACTTGCAGATTCAATTTGGAAACCTGAGCATCCAACACAAATACAAAACACAAACTGCAGTTGGATTCTCCTCCAAATCTTTACCGTGCACTCAGAGAATTCACCAGCTCCTTTGTGAGGCTTAATGTGAGGCTGAAAAACTTTCCCTCCTCACCTCCTTCTGGGTCTTTTTGTGTGTACATAAATGAATGTGTGTGTGTGTGCACGCACAGGAGTCAGCATGCCAGACAGCATTCCACAGCAGATGATAATTCCTCCTTCTGCCCTCTATTTGCACATTGAGCATGACTTTCATTCCCCTAGTACCTGCTGAGAGGATGAAGAGATACTGTCCCAGGCTGGGTTACAGAAGATGGGTGGAAGGAACCTCCCTTGTCTGAATAGATCATACATAACAAGACATGGCATTTTCCATCCCACTGAAATATACTTTTATGACAACGCTTAACTCTGCAGCTCTTTCCATTGACAGCTTCCAAGCCATTTTGCTTCTTTTTCCTTTCCCACCCATTATCTTCCTTGTGCTTTTACGTTGTAAGTTCTTGAGGATAGAGCCTTTATTACAATATTTGTACAAAACCTATTACAATGGGATTAGTAGAATGGGACACTGATCTCAATTAGCATTTAGATCAGCTTTCATACAAATAATTATTAGATAAATAGGTTAGGTTAACCCCAGTTTTGGGTAGCTTGACACAAGTGTTCCAGGTTCAGCCTTATCCAAATGGTACTTGGGGCAGTGCTGGCTAGAGAGGCCATAATATTTTGCATCTTACTTGAACAGTGGGACATACTCTCCCAAGCATGGATAAACCTGAATCCTAAGGTCGGATTTCAGGCAGCAGTATGGGTTTACACTGCACACTTTACTCCATGCCAGCTGAGCAACAGTTGCCGTATCTAGCAGTAAGGCTACTTGAAAGTTAAACAATTGGTTTTCTTGTTTGGCTTACAGATCTCCCATTCAACTGTTTCACCTTCCCTCAGCCAAAAAGCCATTGGGATTTTACTCCAGTGGCCCTGTATAAACTTCATCAGTCTTAACAGCTAGTGACATCTCTCTCTGGAGAAAGAGTAATGAGCAGGTTCAAGGCTACAGCTGTTACTCACAAGATTGAACCATGAAGAAAACTCAAAACGGGTGACTCCTTAAGAGCGGTCAATTCCTGCAGTATTGTTAAAGGCAACAGAATGGCTATGCCCTGCCACCTCCTCCCTTTCTGGAAATACCAAACCCCCGATCTTCTTGAATCAGTGAAAACTGCCTAAAACAGAGAAGGCAACAAAGCACCCAGCTTTCATTAGGCAGGAGTCCCATTTGGGCTTGTCAAGTTACCTCTGCAAATATCCACTTGGAGGGTCTTGAGGCTTGTGCTCCTAGCAGAAGGCCTCAGGGATTGCAAATGAGACACACCAACAGAAGTTGAAGGACCACTTTTTCTGTTGATTATTGCAGTTTCTGAACTAGGGGTAATAAAGACAAAGAGGTCATTGTATTTACAAGGGAAGCCGTGAGCTCAAGACAAAGTCTACTACAGAAGTGGGGCTCACAGAAACAAACACAGGTATAGGTGGGATCACTAGCAAAAAATATGGCTTAGTCCCTTGCCTTTTCACCAGCGTAAGAGGTATGGCCTGCTGGGACATTACTGCTACATCTTTCTAGCAGTTTTTAAGCATGAGTGATGGAATCAGCCATGGAGGACTGGGGAATCAGGCCATGAGCTAGGAGTAGCTTAAAAGGACTGTGCAAATAAAAACTCTCTTTCAGCACAAAGGACATCACAGTTCAAGGCCAAAAGCTTCCCTCTGTTGTGCTGGAACTAATTTCAAACATGAATCAGAGGCCTAACATGGAGAGGTTACTGTCAATAACCCCTCCCTGAGAGTGCCTTGTTTAATGGGATGTTTAACTGGATGATATGAGACTGAATTCATAAGCCAGTGAGAGAAAAGTTCCATTGCTTTCTTTTCTCCCAGCAAGAAAAGAATAAAGGAAAAGAAGGAGACTGAACAGATACCAAAGGAGAAGAAATGAAATAGATGGACAATAAGCAAAAAAAGAAATAAATTATGTGAACAGGTGCACAATAAAAAGCACTTTACCCAAAATCAGTGGAATCAGCTTCACCATATGGAGGATGAGCGTGTGCTGCTACAGTGGAGACTCTTGGTGTGTAAGGGAGAGGGATTTAGGACCCCAGCACTGGGAGAGCTCAGTGTGCAACAGCAAGGCTTGGAAAGTCACTCTCTCCAATGCAATCCAGCCTGACAGCAGCCAGACTTCAGCACAGAGGAATGGGACCATTGTAATTCATTCAGTATAACAAGATCTGCCTCTATACTATTTTTAAGCCTCCAGAGCAGAGCAAGATCCCAGCAGTTTCAGGCCACCAAAATATTTCTTCACAGTAGTTGCTTTTCAATCTTGTCATCATCAACACACAGTAAACTAGAGATTCAAAATCTCAGGCCTGGATCTGTAACAGATGTCTGCTATCTATTTCCTGTGTAGGCACATAGCTCCCACTGATACTGAGGAGCAAGGAGCTCAAATACCTCTGTGGAGCTGAGCCTTGGAGTGCAAGACAAATACATAAGAAGGAAAAAGGCACAGAGAGCTGCTTTTCAGCCTCCAGTTGCTCTAAATTAGATAAAGGCCATGGTCCAGCTCTGAGCCAGCCATTTGCAGATGCCTCAGCAGCCTACATCTGTGCTATGGAGCCTTACTGAGGACATCCACAAAGACCTCCCAAGACACAGTGGTCAAGTTAAATGCACATTGCTGCAGAGTGTCAGGACACAGTGTCTGAAATTTCCCTACATTTTTTTTTGCCTAGGTTGTTCAAAGAGCTATTACAAAAAGGCCTGCTAGACATGGGAGGCTCACTGCTTCGTGTAGACACAGGGAAAGAAGGAAACAGGACACTTCAAGTATTTATTTTAAAAGTCTATCATGCATTTGGATGGCTGCTAGTGCCAAAACTAATCATGCTCTTGGAAGGGGTATGGAAGCAGAACAGGGAAGGAGCCTGGAATGACAAATAGAAAAGGTAGCTCTACAGATCAGAGGGATTTCAGTGTGTTGCACATGCTGCAACCTCTTAACAAGACTGCCCAGGATCCCAGGATTATAAATTCCCTGTTTTCTCTGACCTCTTTCACAGATGCATCTTTATACAGTGACAATCACATCAGTACTATTACCTTTGGGCAGAATAGCCTGCAAAGTGAAAGCATCGATAGCCAAAAGCAACATAATCAGCTATTCACATTACTTATAGAATATTTGGGGTTTTTCTGTAGAAAAATCATGAAGGTAGACAGGTGTGACCAAGGAAAGCACAGAATAAACACGTACACAAGGCATTTGCCTCAGGATGAGGCAGTATAACATTATCTGAATCATACTGCCCTCAGAAATCATCCCTCCCTGCTATTTGGTGTCCTTCAAGAAATGAATCCCACCCACAAGGCATTTAATGCACTTTTGTCAAGGGCTTCATTAACTGAAGTTTCAAGACATCAAAAATGCTTAGTGCAGGCCCAGGTAAGTGAAGAGATTAAATTATACTTTACTTTACTAAGCTATCTTTTACCCAAGTATGTTCCCAAGTAAACTGTCTTTTACACAAGCCATCTTTCTACCCAGGTGTAAATTGAAAGGGGTGCAAACTGCAAACTGTACTGCTTCAGGAGGAAGGAGAAAAAAGAGGTAATCATGACAAATTATACTTTTTTCAAGTTATCATCATCTTGCTTTGTCTCTGTCAAATTGTTCCTCAAACACAGCAGTCTGAAAAACCACCCGATTCCTCTTCTTGGCTTTTGAGTTTTTTTTCTTCCTCCCTTTGTACTATTTATACTTCTTGGATAAAACGTGCACTTTTGCATATCTCAGCCATTTCAAGGGCTGAGATGATGAACTGCACTGTTTAGCCCTTTCGATCATGGTGTCACTAGTGGTCATGTCCCTGATTATCTTTAAGGACAATGCATTCAATAATCGCTTCAATCCACATCTGTCTATAATTATGATCGAGGATGATATACTAAGTTATATATGTGAAGGAACATTTCATTTTTCAAGCCTACATGTTGTTTTCCAAATTCTTTGTAGCTGCAACATAACCTTGGTCTGCAACTTCACCAAAGAGTGAATGTGACTTTTCACTAAACTGAATTCAGCTCTCTTTAAAAGAGAAAAAAAAAAAAAAAGAAAGAAAAAGAACAAACCATCCTTACACATACACACACACTTTCCTTCTATTCCACTTTTACCATTTGAGGACTGTTAGTTTTCTCCTGGGTTTTAGACAAAATAAATCCAATTCCCCGTAAAGCTTATTCAGTATCTGGTGGTGGACATGTGGGTGGTGAAAGAAAAAGAGGAATCTGCTCTGAAAAGCAAAGCCCCACTCTGTAAGCTAATTCGGTGCTCAGAACTCCTTCAGTGCTTTAGGAAGGCAGGTAGAGCTCTGTTATTGCCTGCTTGGACCTTTAACATTTCTCTTCTGCTCCTTGCCTCTGCTGGGACCAATTTCACTGCAATTACGAAACAAAGCCCCTGAATTCCACTTTGTAGCTATTCACATAACCTTCAGTGCTTTGGACTTGATTTTTCTCCAGTTTTCTCCACAACAGGAAGAGTTTTGAGGAAATTTTCCTCAGCCAGTAGCTTCAGGTTTCTATTAAAACCTTTTGGTGCTTGCAACAGTTCTCAAAACCTTTAAAAAACAAACCTCGCATTGGAATTATTCAATCAAATGGTATTAAAAGCACAGATTATGCTTTAGAAACTACTTACAAAGAAGGTTTTTACAGATCAGTGAGGACACTAGTGAGGAGGGGCCCCTGATATGAATGGAAACGTTTGTTTCGATCCTCATTTATCTCCAGGCCCGGGTGCTTTCTGGACAGTGAAACATTCTTCTCCTCCCTGAGCTTGGAAAAGTGAGGATCGAGTTGCAAGAGAGTGCCCTTGAATGCTCAAGTAAGGAATTTGCTAAGTGGCCTCCTCAGCCAACACAGCTCACATGTTAATGGTGGCTTCTTAATTCCCTCTGCCCTCAGCAGCAGGATTACCAATCGTTTCTTATCACAAGACATCACCACCAACCGAGATCCCACGGTTGTACCAAGCCACAAAGTCATGACCACTTCTCATGACAAAATGTTTGCCATTTCTGCACCACCCTGAAATTTGAACCAAGCCTTGATAAGGATATAAAACACAGTTTTGTAAAGGTCCTAGTGTTCTTAAGTTTTCCAGTGCTGCTCACGGATCTCCGTAACTGCATGCGTGTATGGGATTGCCCCAGCCTGCCTGGACTCCACACACATTTGCAAGCATTAATTAAAGAATAACAAGTTACTATTGTCACTGAGGTCAGCAATCATGTTGATCTGGAATCCATCTCTATTTAAAGAAGATGTGAGAAAATACTGGAACATTTTCATTCTCTTATAAAGAAGCATCAGATAGGTTAAATCTACCTTTGCTGAAGTAATGTATTTGGTGCAAATGCATGGTCTCACTGGGTCCTTTCAGAAATCAGCAGTGAAGCTCTTCAACAGACACAGAACCCAGTCCTTGGTGAGACAGTGGCCTGTATAACTGTATCAGAAATCAAATTCGCAGCCCTACTCTCAAACGCAACTTTCATTGATGGCAGTGTAAGTTTGGCCAGAGTAAAGAGTGCAGTGAAGACTGCAGTGTCCTGTAACTTGCACAGCTAACCTCAAGCTTTTCTTCTTCCTGCCATCCAAAGCTTCTTGGGATTTGTCAGGACTGATATTGATGTATGAACATCTTAAGAGGACTGCACATAGCTCCGAGACTGAAGACTAAACATTGCTGCATAAAACAGAATTTGGCAGTGATTCTATAGGATGAACCTAATCAGAGCAGACAGATTACAACACATGGTAAAGGCATGGAGTTGAAAAGAAAAAAGGACTTGCTCTGCAGCATTGCATAATATATTCTGGAGAAACTAGAAAACCTTTCAGAGCATCTGGGACAGAGGGAAATGAACCATTTTTTTTCCCATGTGAAATAAACAAAAGAAGGAAATGCTCCAATCTGTCTCCAAACTAGGAAAGGAACGGTGGTGAGAGAAGTCATCAGAGTCTGAACCAAGCTTTTCACGTTGTCCAGTTTCTGACAGTAGCTGTGTTTGAAGTGTGAGGAAGATCACTGCATAGGCACATATCACTTCCTCCCCTGGTCTGTCCTGGTGAGCCACAGACCTCTGCAAAGGAATGCAGCCTTTGGCAGATGTTGCTGGATGCCTGCTGTACAGCACCAGACAATAGAGCAGTTCTATTTTTGAGTCCTGGTATACCAACTAAGAAATGAAAAATCAGAGCAACCTCATATTGCTCCAAATTACCTGCACTGCTCTATAAGTGACCAAGAATAGGTTATTCCAGACACTCACAATGAGTTTCCCAGAGCAAGGTCACTTTCAGTAAGAAAATCCACACAACAAAATTCGGGCAGAATGGAAAGATCTGCAATTCAGAAGAAAGACAGAACTCTGTACGGTTGACTGTGAAATACTCAGCACAGCCATCCATCTCTTCCTTGCTTATGTTTTTTTGTCACTAAATCTTACTTGTTAGATTTTGTTTATAGATGTCAACCAACTCTATCAAGAAAGAGCGCACAAAATTTACTCCCGGTAACTGCTTAACAACAGTGTAAGTTCTCCACATCACCACTCTCCTTTTAAAGTTTAAAGTAATGGACCATTCTGATGTTTTGATTTGTATAAGAAAACTGTTAACATGAACTTGAGAGCATGAAGTGAAGACAAGCAACCACCTTGTCCAGACTTGTTGCCTTTGTAGTGGACCTCTCAAGATCCTGTATTTCCCATTTCAAGTCAGATAAAAATGCCAATGCTCCTTTCCCTTCCAACCAGAACCCAAACAAGGTTCTTATTTAAGTAACATGACCATGACTCAGTCTGCAGCTGTGATCACACTGCCCTTCTGTGGACACCATACTAAATATTTAAGAGATAAATTGCCCATTCTTTTAAACAGCCTTACATTCACAGTCAGTGAATTAATACAGATGGACAATGTTTGCAAGTGACCCATACATTCTGATTCACATTTCTTCAGTCCACTTCTCAGTGCACAGACCAAAAGAAGCTCAATTCCTAAGATGAGCAGATAAACCACTGAGCATCCCCAAAGGGATATATCTGGAGATATATGCAAGTGACTGCATGCAATCACATCACCTACTATCTCTTGCAAACAGACACAACTCCATCTTAGCTTTCCCCTACACACTTCTGCCTGTTGGGAAGCTGCTCCAGAATGTCCTTCAAGTGATTAAGGATCTTCACCTAATTTCCACAAAAAAATAACATCTACAGACAGCATGTAACAATTTCTTCCTATCACAGTTCCGTTCTTTACTAAAAATTTTCTCCCCCAACCCTTCCCCCTCACCCTAGTATACTTATAATCCAATAGTCATGTTCCCTTTCATGTATCATCCTGCTGTGCTGAGCAGATTTAGCTTTTTGAGTTTCTGGTCTTAAACTGCATGTTCAGAGCTGTACACAGGTGTATATAGATGTGGTCTCACCACTACCTGGTTCTGCAGCACTCAACTGCTGGAAATACACCTTCTTGTGAGCCCTAAACCACATCTGAGGGCTCTCTTTAGCCCTTGGTTATGCTGCAGCCACTTACTGAACTGGGAACTGCACTTTACAGGTTCCTGTGCCAAGACAAAGGAAGAAGGTAAACACATTTCAGTGGCTGGGAAAATCAGACTCCTCTTGACCTTGTTTTTTCAGTCTGAGCATAAGGACTGTTCTGCTTGTCTAAATTCCCATATTTTTCCTCCTTTCACAAGGAAATAGTGGAGTTCAGGCAGCTGAGAGAGGCATTTGGAGGAGGAACAATCACAAGAGGGTTTCATGTTGCAGCAGCTTCCTGAGTGAGAGAAGACAGGCAGAATAACTCTGCTCCAATGTCAGGGCTGAGGAGACTTCTATTTCCAATTTAAATGCAATTTTAAGAGCTCTTTGTAGCAGTGAGGGTTCACTTCAAGAACCTGGATGCTTAGTACAAAAACAGTGCTGTCCACAGAAAGGTTCTCATCAATTTCAGGGTGGCATGCCTTAGGAATGCATGCTCTTATGTTGTAAACAGGAATGAGGGAGCACTTAAAAAATGCTGGTGCTCTGCAATATTTATAGGGACTTTCTTCCTGCATCATTCCATTCTTGCACTTGGCTGTTCAGGCAATCCCAAGAACTGCTCATCTGCAGTTTGTGATACTTGGTTTCCTTCAGGGAGAACAACAGAGAAACTGGCCAGATCTTAGAAATATGGGAAGAAGGGGAAATCTGTATTGCTGGGTTTTAACAGTCTTAGGCTTATTCACAATAAATAAAGAAAAAGTTAATGGCTGAGTAGTAAAATATCAGACTATCCACAGATGCAGCACACCATGATTTGAGATACTGTAATTCCTGTAGCCCTCAGAAGGTAAATATGTGCTCATCATACTTCCCAACAAAATGTTTAGAAATCCTCACTGGTGTTTTTCAGAGTGATTAATTAGGTTGAATAATCAGATGGACTAAAAAGGAAAGGATTTTTATTCTGGAAGGACAACTCATTGGCCAAACGGAAGGCAAAGATTAAACACTGTGCAGGCTTTTTCAACTTTGAGTGTCAACAAAGTTGTTCTAAATTAATTCAGCAGTAGAAAAGAAAGGCAGTTCTGAGAAAATGATCACTTCAGAAAGTGCTGGAAAAGAATCTAGTCTGGAGAGTGGAGAACTCTCCAAACCTAGAAGTGGTAAACTTTGACTGAAGTCATGTCCTAGTTTTGCCCATGTACAGTAGAATTCACTTAATTCCCATAAAATATCAAGTAGCTGAAGCAACATTCACAGCACATAGCACCAAAATATTTAAAGCACAGCAGGATTCCCGAGCTGTAAATCTAGTAGATATGAACTCTAAAAGTAGATATGTCATTCCTCCACTGTATCAATGCCCCAGGTAGTCCAGGACTGCAACCAGCAGACATTAAGAAGGTGCAAATAGGAAATACTATACCTGTTTTTACTTTCTGAATTAGAGCTGCAAAGATAGTTCTTCCATAGATATGTGGAAGCAGAGTATGAGTCTGTGTTTCAGTGTCTTTGCAGCTGCATGAAAACCCTGGTTTTCTCAGAAAGCCACCCAAGGGGATAACTTACATTTCCTTCAAACATTTTTCTGTGTTTTTATTACTAAGGGGGAAGTGCTGCAGGACTTATTTAGGGAGTGATAGTGGATGACAGATTAAATATGAGCTCACAGTAAGAGATTGTAGCACAAAGAGGCAAATACCATACTGGTATGCGGAACAGAATTATTTGCAAGACTACAGAGGTAATAATTCCTCTATACACAGCCCTGGTGAGGCCCCTCTTGGAAAACTGTGATCAGTTTTGGGCAACTCAATATGAAAAAGATGGCAATAAAATAGAGTGAACACAATAACAGTGATCAAGATAAGTGGGTTGGAAGGTGTGATGTATGAGTAAAAGGTAAGGGAATCTATCTGACTAAACATAGCTGGAAGATGGAGGAAAGGGCAAGGGGAGGAAGGACATGACAATGCCACAGTATTCCTAGGTGGGTGGAAAACTTGCCTGCATCTGTAGATATATTTCAGAGATGTGGCATTTTTAATGGAAAATGTCACAGGAAGTGTTAAGAATTCCCCTGCTCCTCCCCACCTAATAGATACATTTTGGTTGTGGGAGGGAAGAAAGTAGTTCATTGAGGGAAAACAAAATGGAACATTTTGGAAAGAAAATTATTTTTTTCTCAAGAAAAACCCCTCAGACTGGACTATACATATACACACACACACCACCTCCACAAACATACATGTTCTCACACACTTGCACATTTTCTCCCCAAGAAAAAAAAAACATTACTGAAGAATTACTAGCCAGTTCTAATAGAAGTCTGATGTTCAAACTTCCATCTATTCTTAAAAATTAGACTTTCCTGGGTAACTTTATCACAATCTGGCCCACAGTTCATATAATCACTCTCCCCTCAGAGATGTGCATCATCACAAAAGGGCATCACGATGCTTGCAAAGGTTTCCTCCTGGATGAGTTGGATGATCTCCATCTGGACTGGTGGTCAGAGAAGAGGAGCTGGCATTGCTCCAAAATAAGAAAAGCTCTTATATTTCAAACTGCTGAAGCCTAGACTTGCTTGGGTATCTCAAAGCTCTCAGGCAAACATGATTAATAACAGGCTGGGGGTGGAGGTAGCAAATGGAGGCAGGGTAGAGGCAGATGGTCAAAGTCAGCACTCTATAGTTCAGACAAAGCTGGGATGGAGTTGGGAAAGGGGCTGGGGGGGCAATAAAAATACTCTTTGGATTGTTCATTCCCACTCATGGCTTTGGATTAGCTCAGCTGCACACCTGTAATCAATACATGAAATTGTCTTCTGGAGACAGTCTGGTTTATGATGTTGTTTGCATAATCCTTCCACCAGCCTGCCTGTTTCCTGGCAATTTGTGACTTCAACTTTCTAATAACTTTCCTGGAAAAAAAAAAAAAAGACCAAAAAAAAGGATACTAAAACCAAATGAACTGTTTAACCAATTTCTTCCTTTCTCCCTCCCTCTCTCCCTTTTCCAGGACAACTAACAGAGCTGGAGCCTCTCACTTTGACTCAACAACATCTTTCTCCTTCCAACTATTCTGCTTTTGACTGGCAGTGTATCCTGCTTATAAATCTTTTACAAAAATCAGTGTTTGCTTTTCGAACCCTCAACTCCAAACACAAGTCAGCCTTTGAATTTATTAGACTGCATTTATTTTCACTGTATATTCTTATAAATTATCCTGGTCATATTTCCAGTTCTTCCTCACTCTTTTTTGCTCAGGAAAACATATTTTTCATTGTTGTTAAACAGGACCTCATCTCTGAAACAAATAGTCTTCTCATTCACTTTCTTTCCTGCTTTCTTACCTAACACAGTAGAAATTGGGTTCAAAAGATTGGCATTTAGTTTGTTATTTTAGAGTGGGAAAGTTGGCAAAGGACAGGCACTGTCATACCTTTTAAATTAACTGCTTGGTACTGGTGAAGTCAATAGGATGCATTCACTGTACAGTGAGCTGTGATTAACCAGGAGCCTGACATATATGAACTATGCAAGCACTGGGAACCCTGAAGCAAAATCTCACACTGTTACAGTATTCTGAGCCATGTGCCAATATCCCAGCGTCAGCTGTCATCCGCAATACCAGTGCCCTCACTGTCACAGGGGCTATTCAGCAGTTTAAGAATTGTAGGCACCTTACCACTGCTGAGAGAAATTGAGCAATGGTTTCACAGCAGGATGAGTCCCAGAGTGATCCTTGTGAAATTACATACTTTCAACCTTAAAAAAATATATAATTTAGAGGTGAATGTGTTTTTCTGCAATAGCTAGAGTTGCTTTTATTTACCCAAAAGGAGTGACAATGAAATAAAATGCTGCCACCCATAAGTATTGTGGAAGGGAACTACAGCAGATTCACTTGCAGGATGGAAGCTCTGTGTAGGATACCTGTCATTTCCATGGATAGTTTCATATTTTTTTATAGTGTCGTCTGATGAGAAAGGCAGCTGCTCATGTTGGGTCAAAAGCAAACCAGAAAGAGAGATTTTGTCTCCATTAACATAGGATGAGAAACACCAAAACACTTACTTTTACACAGACATAAAAATTCACATCAGTGCTCTTACCAATGTTGAGATATTCTAGGCCTGTAAAAAGTTGTATCCTAGAGATAGTTTAGTGTTCGCCTGGACTTTGAACTCAACCGTCATTTCTTCTACAGTGTGCTCAATCAAAATTTTTTATTCTCAGTCAGATACCTATTTCTCATGTGTATGCATCCACCAAATTGCATCTGGTTTGGGTCCACACTTGTTTATACTTGCTGCTAAATGAAGCCTTCTTTGCATCAAAATTTGACCACTCATCCACTGCAATTCCACAGAGGCTGAATTTGTTAAAAAAAAAAAAAAAAACAAAAACCTAGAGAAGAGTGAAAGTCTGATGTGAATTCAGCTGAGAATCTCCACCTCAGCTGATGCTGGATGCAACCCATATCAAAAGCTGTAATAAATAATTTAGATATTGCCAAGCAATATACGTACTGCCTGATCAAGGAGCATTTCCCCTTTTCAACCCCTAATGGTAACCAACTACTTACATTACTAAGAGAGCTTCTCACCTTAAAAATCTTTCCTATTGATTCACTTTCACTAGAACAAACAAACTCTGCAATACTGTCAACACCCAGTCTGACAATGCAGAAACCAGAACTTTTTTGAAGGGAATAGCTCCCATTCCCCCACTGATATGGATGCATAGTTTAAACTCCTGTACTGAAATGTCGCTGAATTTCTCCATTTGGTTTGCATATTTAGTTCAGGCACACACCAAACAGGGAGGCTCAGAACAGTCATCACATGCTTGCCAGGAAGTCCAGCACTGGTGCTGACACTGTGTACAAAATTTGACATACAGCCCAATATTAACATCCTTTCAGAGATCATACACCTCCTTGCCTTCCAAAACTGTGACTTAGTACAAAACACCCCAAGTCAAATGTTCTGAGAATCCCATTTACACCTAGAAGTATTCTCATGGTTCCTTGTAGCTTCTGAGAGAAAAAAAAATATCTCTCCAGTAACCACAGTAATCACCTCAAGAGAAACATATGCAGTAGGTACAGAACATTTTGAAGTTACAGGCTCATTAGCATTCAGGTCAGGATCAAGGTTATTAGGCAGTGCTCCAGCCTGGGTAGCACTATGGAGGCTGCGTGCCTCAGGGGATATCGGCATAATGAGGTGCCCTGGTGATGGAGGGGATGTGCACCTGCTACTTTGGGCCACGTGATGGGCATATGTAGAAGTGGCAGAATCAGAGCTACCTATTTCCTAATCCTTCCGTAGAGCTGCAGACAACACCCAAAATGTAGGCAAGGTATGGACAGTCTGCTTTAACCCACATGTGGCCAAGGGTAATGAAAGACATCTTTTCTCCCTTCTCCTTTGGCATCCAGCTGCAAGGAAATGGCCAGGCACAAGTGTGAGCTTTCAGATTTAGAGATGCATGGGAGGAGGAACAGCTGAAGGGGGCAAAGGATTCCTAAAAACCTCCAGAAGGGACATAGACATTCCTGTACAGGGATGCCTGTCATCAGCTGGGTGAAGCTTGTCACCACTTCTGATTTTATCTTCAGAAGATTCCAGTGGACTAGCTGAGGAGAGCTAAGGAAGGAAAGGAAGTTTCAGCTGTAGCCACCATGTAGCAAAAGTGTTTGTCCCAGGAATACATCCCTAAAGACCACAAAAACAAATGATGTACCAGGAAAGATGGACCCAGTGTCCTGGAACTGTTTATATCCTTCGATACAAAAGAAGATCAGGTCAAATGTGTTTACTAACATATCCTGTATAAGGAGCCAGAAAATGGATGTGGGTAAGGAATACTCTCCTTTCTCCCGTTCCACATAGCCCCATGGGTAAGACACAGAAATTCATGCAGTGAAACAGCAACAAAACTGGGACTCAGCAAGAGTCACTGGCTGGGCTGTTCAAGGAAATGTGCTGTGGGGAAGCATGTTGCTAACACTGCAGCTCTTTTCCTGTATGGCATGGCTGCCCAACGAGGACATAGCTTTTGAAGAAGTCTCAGTTCTCCCCAGTTAAAATCCTTTCCTTTTTTTATGGCTGCATGCATCCAAAACTAAATTCTTTCATGCCCTCAGTTCTACGGGGAGTGATTTTACACAGTTTACACAAATGCACCATGTTCTTTCCTCCTGCTTAGAAGGGATGGGGACTATTCACTTCCCCAGAAATTAGTTAGTCAATGGGCCTATAATCTAGCCTATACTGAATGAAACTAGATCACATCAACTCATTTCCTGGCTGCTTCAGACTTAGAATGATAGCCAAAGCTGAAAAATTTTGTCCGCAACAGTTTCTAGATATCACTCAAACACCAGACATCACATTGTACTTGCCACCTTTGTTGAAGAGGGCTTCTTTCTATTAAAGCAGCAAAGGAGACCTGTGGATTGAGGATGTAATCCTGCAATGGAACAATATTACTTGATCATCAGCCCAACCTGGCTTCCCTGAGAAATTACAATGAAAATTTCTTCATGAGATTCCAGTTTCTTGATAAGAAAACACTCACCACTCCTTTTGTTGAAGTAACCAGCCACTGTCATTGACGTCAACCTCAATGGCAAGTGGAGGATCACTGTAGCCTAAAAACTTATGCACCTCAAAATCACCTCCTTCCCCACTTAAAATTAGTCTGATGATGTTAAACATACCTTTCCTTAGGAACAGATCATCCCATACCTACCTACTTCAGAACTGCTTAAATCTTGCCACTTCTTGCAACACAAGAACTCAGTGGCAAGATGTCAGACTACATAGATTAGCTCTGTCTGGCCTAGTCCTGACTGGTTCCCATGTGCTGCTAAATCCTGGGTTGTATCTAAACACCATTCACAGATAACTTTGTTTAGAATTTCTGGATCTGTCTACCATTTCCAGCTTTGAATAGAGAGTGGAATGGAGAGGTGAAGGTGGCATGTTCATACTGATAGTTAATACATATTTATATCTCAGGTATGTGATCATAGGCATATTTTAGCTGTGGACAAGGTCATTCAGAGACTCCATGGGAAAGCAACAAAGACAATCCAGGTACTCTCCACTTTAATGCAGTGAACTAAACCTAAGACCATTCATGTTCCCTCTATAGACCCTGATAAAACACTGTGTTATTTGTAGCACAAGTAAGTACTTTATTTTATCTGGAGAGGACTTCATTGCCCAGCGTTATTCTGTGTGTTATTATTCAAGCTCCAGGCTGAGTTTATTTATTTATTTTTTGGTGCATTAGCTCAGGTTTGAAGGAAATATGTAGGTGGGGAACACAATGCTTCCAGCTGAACCACACTAGTAAGCATACACTACAGTAGTTTAGAGATTAAAAATAGGATCATTTGAATGCATGGATTTGAATAGGATTTATGGATCACTTCCAGAGACATTATTGTTGCTTATCATTCAGATGACTGTGAAAGTGAAGACTATGTGGGAAATCACGCAATAGATACATTGCCTATAGAATGGGGAAAAACATTAAATCTTAAAGTGGTTGATGCAGCAATTAATATTGCAACCTTCACTGCCTTCAATGCACAGAAGAAAAGGGTAAGATTGCCTAGATGTCTGCTTCCCATAAATAACTGATCTCAAGACATAAAAAGAGAAACAGGCTTAAACTACCAAGGCCCCTTTCACATTTGCCTTGGAGGAAAGGCTTAACATAATAGTCACTGATGAATCAGGAATTTGTATATAGTTATGGTACTCAGGACTCCTGGGCTGCACCAACTGCACCTACAGGTCTAAAAGAGTGCAAAATATTAGGGCAACTACATCTTCAGCAGAGATGGATGAGAGGTGAGGAGGCATGTATGTTGTTCTGCTGCTGTTCAAGTAGTAAGGGCACTTGACACCTTAC
The DNA here is from genome assembly GCA_013400335.1 of Eurystomus gularis. NCBI lineage: Eukaryota > Metazoa > Chordata > Aves > Coraciiformes > Coraciidae > Eurystomus > Eurystomus gularis. The sequence continues at coordinate 31,280 of VZZY01017446.1, forward strand.
TTAGACACCTACGTGACATTTTCTAGTATTTTTTTTTCTTTTGTTGGCCTGGTCCAGAGCAGACTTAAGTGTCAAACAGCAGGAAGCACTGGCAGAGCACTCAAATACCTGATTCTCCTAAGTTTGCTTTAAACAGTGGGCTAACTCCACTGATTTCAAGAGAGCACATCCTGATTTACAAGGGCTTAAGTAAGGCATGGATCAAGTTTTTTATGCTTTATGTCCATCACTGTGAGGACAAAAAAAAACATATATCTGACCAAGCTGCCTGAAATGAGGCCTTTGTTTTGGCATACCCTTTCTGACAGGAAATAATGAAAGACGCAGTAAAGCACATTTATTCCTCAAAGTAGCTGTTGTGTGAACACTCAACTCCATAGAAAGAGACAAGTAAATCTAAATATAAACACAAAGAATTGTCAGATCAAAATCTCAGAAGCATTTGGCTAGCACCTTAATATCCTTCCCTTACCTTCTCAATAGATGCTGTTTTGCTAAGAAAATTATGGCTCCTTAGCCAACACCCATTACTCTTAAAGGCATTTTTAAAGATGTATAAATTCATAATGTTCAAATAAGACTTCTTTTCTCTTCACAATTCTGTTATTTGTGAGTTGGTTAATATAAGTATTTATTAAATTGTTTTTGTCAACTGAAGTAAAAATTTACCCTTCAATGTGCAAAGAAAAATTGTGTGTGTTATCAATAAACTTTCTTTACATGTTGAGAAACTTCCCAATGACTGCAAAGATAATAAGCCATGATTGCATTTTCAAGACTGAAAAAGTGAAGACCTCTGAGAAAGAGAAAGAGACTTTGCTCAAAAACATCATCCATAGCTGCCTCAAAGCCAGTTGTGAAGGTCAGAAATTATTTATGGAACGTACATTTACAAGCTTTTAATTAAAGGGGCTGGAGGCCAGTGTGCTAAGAGGAGTGAAATCTAACAATAAGACTAATTCAGCCTCACTGTAGACTTCCACTGGCATGACTTATTTGGGAGAGTAGGGTAGGCACAATGGGAGTGCCAAGGTAAACTATTATAACCAGAATTATGGTCGTATTATCAATAGTGTGTGTGTGTGTCAGTATTGTACAGTACAATATACATCAGGATATAAATACACCAACTTTTCCTCCTACTACCTTACTCTCTGCTAACAGTGCAACCCTGATGTGGCCCAAATGTTGTCTTCTGAGCTGCTGCTTCTAGCAAGATCAGTTTCAGCAACATATTGGCAATGCGGTGAACATGGCATTGGTGGATTCCGCAGCTTTGGATAGAAGAGGACATCGCATCTTCCTGAGCTGAGGAGGGGGAAGCTCAGGGTAGCTACCTACTTGCCCAGAGAAGGGGAGAAATGCAGTCCCAGCTGCTCAGACAGGAAGAGAAGAAAAAGCAAGTGGCACACTTTAGGTGTCCTATATTTTCAGCTGTATCCAGAGCACACCAGTTCTGCTGGCTGAATTTAAAGAGGCTGTGGGCTGGTCCCTGATTTTCTGGGAACGTTTTCTTCAGTTCTGATGCCAACCAAAACAAAAAACATACCTCTCTCAACAGAGTGCCTAAGTTTTATTGGAATGAGGGCTGAAATGCTTGGCCAATAGGTGACAAAGGGCTGTACATCAAGCACAGAGGACACAAGACCATCAGGAAGACTTCCCCCATGCCCATGCCTCACCCCAAAAAAATGGAAATACAGTCCTATTTAGTTCAACTAATTATCCACTGGCCATTTACTTAAGGGAACTCATTACAAATGACAGGAAATCTATCTGAAAAGTCTGCAAAAAGGCTATTAATGAAGAGAGTTTCTAATGTCTATAAGCCGAAATACCCTTTCGCTCCTTTCACCGGTAGTTCCTGTGGGTCATTTCTGAGGTCAGCAGTGGTGTGCAGAGTAAAGACTCTGCCAGTGCTGGAGAAGAAAAAAAGGAAATAAAGAAAAAAAAGTACTTCAGTATTGTCAATCTTTTATCCTTGAACAGTACACTAGAGGCTGACATTTAATACCCTAAGGATATAGATGTTTGAAAGCTGGTTATTGTAACAAAGGAAACCATCCAAACTCTGCAAGACCAAATGGATCAGATAAAGCTGACACTGAGATAAATCTGTTTTACATCCATTCTTGCAAAAGTTTTGCTAATTTATGTAGTTATAGCTTTCCTGGAGCAAAAGGAGAGAGAGACAAAAATGAACCCTGCATTACAGCGAGTCAGCATCTTGCCCCTATTTGTAATCTCCAAAAGTGTAACATGATGACCAGAGAATATTTTTCTCCTGGTTCTAGGGTGAAGTCTATTAAATAGAGAAAAACAAAGACAAAATTGGGAAAGAACACAGAGAGAGTGAGAGAGCATAAGGATAAACATGCGTGCTCTTTCTGGTTGAACTTCCATGTTAACATAGATTCTGTTTGTTTAACACACAAATTCAGATCCTTCATAGACACAGAGTCATCTTCCAACCAGTCAGAAACTTTAACACCTACTCTTCATTATCCAGTATTTATACCGCCAGATTGGACTTTCATATGGAAGCCTGGAGCAATGCTGGTACAGATGGCAAGATGACTCTCATGAGATTGATGACTCTGAAGAAATATACAGTATTAAGTCAGAAGGTGCAAATGTTAACATTCCAACGTAGAAAAGAAATATTCCTTGCATACACTTCCCAGGTTTGTTTTCTCATGCATTACAAAGAGAAAGAAAAAGCCCTCGACACACCTTGTAGCTGGCAAATGAATGATAAATTTACTTTAGTTTCTTTTGTATGTCAACTGTTCATGCCTCAGGTACTTAACCTTTACTTTAAAAACATGGTTCAGATCCTAGCCTTGAAGGTGGGTGGGAAGGGGGGGATGGTATTCCTGTAAATGTTTCATTTAACAAAGGCAGTACTATAAGAAGGTTCAGTGGTGAGACTCTGAATGGTATTTATTGTTTCAGATTTCAGGGCTTCCATACATCTGCTGCCTGTCAAAGGCAGACACCACATTCATAAAACAAGTGCCCTGTCTGAAAAAAAAAGAGAGAAAAAAAAAAACAACTCTCTTCAGGACTATGTGAGATGGGAAGCTGCAGGAATTGAAAGTTCTAATTTGCTGTAAGAATGATCAACAAGAAAATCTTTTACTATAAGCAAGAAGGAAAATTTTACTTTCTATTTTACATTTGGGGGACCTGATTCAACAAAGCACTTTAAGAACTATCCCTATTCAGAAAAGCTCTTAAACATGTTCTTACACTTCTCCATACTTAGCAAAGTGCCTAAGAACTTACTTAGCTAAAGTAGAGTCCTAAAGAAGAACCCCTGATATTTACACTAACTAAGCAGCTCATCTCACCAGGCCCATTACATGATTTCTGACTTTATTAGGTCTGGAATGTATATTTCACCCATGGTGAGAAACATGCTCATTCATTTCTTATGATATCATAGTCTTCTCCATGGTAATCTCGTGCTATGTGAGGAAAAACAATAGAAGAGAAAACTTTTCATGCTGAGATGAAGACAGATAAGGAATTATGTTCAGCTGGGTGGGAGAATATATAAGAAGAACAAAACCACAGAGCCCCTGATTCTGAGGATCTGATTTATTTAGTATCTGGCATTGGCCATAAAGTGGGGGCAATGAAAAGAGGAGCTGACCTCAATGCCTCCTTAGCAGCAATCAGAAATTCATTTCAGTGTGTGAGCATTTAATTAGCTTCACTGAGTTTACAAGACCTTCAGTCATTTTAAGATACTCCAGGCAACTACCCCACACATAAGATTACCCTGAATCTGGAATGGCAGCCACTTAGGAAGAATGTCTGGAGAGTTTTAATTGAAGGGGACTCCTTTGTTTTTACATCCATCTGACGTGCGCCATTACCATTTCCTTCACCACAACTCAGTGGACTCAACTAGTGCAAACAATTGTTTTAATCAGTAAATCACAGAAAACCTTCAAGAAAGTTTAAGGTTGTTCTGTGTCTAGAAAAAGTCAAAGACCACCAATAAATTTTTAGAGCTAATCTAATCGTTATACAGTGCAGTCACTGTGCCACTTCAGGCATCAGAGAAAGTCATCACCTTCCTCCTTTTCCAGAGGACCTGGAATATATTTGCTGTATGCATTTATTGCATGCATACAATAAGTACATGTGGAGTGGGATTAACTAACAGGAGGCAATTACTAATTTTACTATGGCTTCATGAAGTCTGTATATCAAGCTCCTCTGCCTGGCAAGGATGAGGAATTGCTAAATACAGTTAATTTCTCGGTTGATCTTATTTATATACTGGACATTAATCCCCTTCATATATCTCATGTGCTTCTTTCTTCTCAGAGATACTGTCCCTTGGTGACCTCCTCCTAGCATTTCATTAAATGCCTTTAGCCTCAGTAAATTGCAGCACTTTTAAAACATTGAGTTTAGCATATAAAAAGAGGGAGACTTTCTGTACACTGCCACGGGATAAGGTGCACTGAAAATCCCATACAAGCTGAACTGTACTTCCTAATCAAATGGGTGTAACAGATGGCTGCTAGAGCAAGCCATCACAATGGAAATATCTGCAGTTCTCATGGTAACGGAATCTGCCAGGTCTGAGGGATTTGCTGTTTTCCAGGACATCTGAGCTGCAATCTCTTTCGAGCTGTCTAGCAGTCTCAGTCTCGCTCTCTCTCACTCTCTCAGCATGATGGAGATAGAGTTGAAAGGTGGAGCCTGATTTTGCATTCCAGCTGTGATTAAAGACATGCACACACAAACACACACACGCGCACACACACGTAGAATCAATAGCACTGCATATTCATTAAGCTATCTAGAACCTCATTAACCACTCAGGCAGAACAGTAAGAAAATTTTAATATACTTCTTTCTTCAGGGAGGAAAAGAAAGAAGTGTAACAGAGGAGAGCAGAGAGAGAGAAAGACAGCATGTATATGGGGAATTAAGATGCATGAGACGTACCTTTCAATAAAGATATGGAGCAATGTTAAAACTAGCAGTTGCTTCCATTTCATGGCAGTAAGTCAAGATGACTTAATATAGCAGGGTGAAACATCTGGCCTGAAAAAAAATAATCATTATGTCAATTTTCCAAAACATAATAGAGAATCTATGTAAGAGAGAGAAGCTGAATTAAAAAATAGAGCAACTGTGTACCTTAATACTAAGGGAAAGTATGTGACAGACCTCCTGGTACCATGTAATTAGAAAGGTGATCCTTCTCATAAGGTGTAGGATAGCATGAAGACAACAAGCTTTAATTATAAATCTAAAGGACTGGGTTTAAGCCCATAGAGCTCTCTTAAAAGGTTCTTATATTTCTGAATACAATTCAGAATCATCAGCAGGAAGAAAAGAATCATTTATGAGACTTTTATTAAACCCTTTTCCTTCAAATCCCTATCAATTTAAAGAAATAAGAAGAAGCATACTGTCTTCCTTGCTAGACTACCTGCTAGAAAGCACAGAGGGTTGATTCACAGCCCGTGGGTATTTGAGCCTGAAGATCAGACAACATGTAAGAATTCAGCCGTGGCTCAAAATGGAAACAAAGAGGACCATTCTTCAGCAATGTGAAATGAAAAACTACAGGCTGTAGACCATAGCCCTTAGCATGCTGATCCACCACATTGTCCTTGAGGGCACTACAGTTAAATGCATATGACAGCCAAAGAGATGGGGGAAATGCTTTCCAGAAATAAATGACTGGATCTCCTTCCTTCATGATGTAGAATAACCCAGGCAATGTAAGCTCTTAAAGTACCCACTCGAGAACAGGGTATTGTAAGATGGTATTGTCTACCTTTCACGCAGTATTGAAGAACATTTTATGTGACCTTTTCTGAAGCCTGAACTGCTTTTAGCACAGCTCTATTCCACTGTAGTAATGATTTCTGGACGAGAAATTTAATTCTTAAGTTGGGCTGGTTAGTTTCAAATACATACATATATTTCACTTACAGTGGTACTGCACTACACTTTCAGGGATGACCAAACATGTTAACTAGTTAGAAATAAGTACTGTTGCCAAGCAAAGATGTCTGCAACAATAACATAATAGTGATATAGTCAGTCACCGCTGCTCACAGCAAGCAATGACTAGATTCACAGGCAGTTCCTTGAAGTCCAGTAGGGCTTCTCATGTTGCAAGGTGCAGGGCTTCTTAGTGTGAATTAGCAATGCTAGATCCATGTGTACTTTCTGCCACCCCTGTGCAAACTAAACAGAACATTTGCTCCTTCACCTGACTATGAGAGGCACCACCCCTGGCGTGGACCCAGACTGATTTTCAAAAGAATGTCACATCCAACTGAATCAGTAAAATATTTCAAAACCTTTCTTAAAATACAGCAGCCATTCACAACAGGAAAAATGGTGCACAGTTTTACCTTTTAACAGGGAGAAAGGTGGGAGCGACAGGATAACAGAAGAACATGAGGAGGTAGTTCTGTGTGCAGGCACACATAACATTTTTTTACATTGTGGTCAGCACTATGTAGACAAGCATTCTGCAAATACAACCCCTAACATGGTTGGTCAAAAATTATTGTTTACTTGATGTAGAATATATCCAGGATTAACACTGTGATTCTGGTAGCAACCTTGCCAGCCTCAGCAATGACACAAGAAATCAAGAACCTCTTTTATACATTCTTACTTGATAAAGCAACCCTTCAAGTAACAGACTGTTCAACTGCACTGTTATTACTGCACTGCTAATATTTATTTAAAAAATCAGACTGCCCCTTACTGCACAGTTTGCTGAAAGTTTTGACTCAGACTAGCTCCATGTGAAAGATGAAACAACTGCTGTGCAGCGTGATTAATGGCACTCCAAGCCATGGAACCTAACACATTGAATTTACCCATTCCTGAGTCCATTAGCCACTCCTCAAATAGCTAATCTTAGCACATACACAGAACACAAGTTTATCCACAAAGAGCTCTCTTCTCTACACACCATTCCCTCTATTCAGAACCAGCATGTTGATAAGTCAGTTTTGCCCATCTGTCAAACATCTCCTGCCCACAGTTCCCAGATGGTGGACTTATTTGGCTCCTCGAGCAGGCACCCTGTACCTGCTCACCCTGCTTTGTGTCCAAGTCCCTAAGTTCTATTACTCTACCAGACCATTAAGTCTACTCATTTCTGCTGTGCTTCTAACATGACATTCCTTGGAGATCACATCAGCAAGAAAATACCTTTGACTGTCTAAAAGGTTTTAATTTCCCCAGTCATAGCTCAAGCATCTGATCTTCAACATTAGCAAGCTGTCCCAGACTCCCCACACATCTGGTAGGCCTTAACAGATTCTCCTGCATCCAGTCTTAATCATGCCTTCCTAAAACATTGTCCGACTTGAGTCCTGATACACCCTTTCTGTTGGGCTCTGTCATGTATTTCTGATGCAGGAGATCTAACGACTCCAGCAGACAACAAGATCTCCAGTAAAGCCTAAGCAGTCCTCAGACACACTTGGTGGTCATCCTTGTTCATCCCCATGGTAGATCAGAGGATTGTCTTTAAATTCTAAGGCATGTTTATGGTAGTACCTCTTAACAGCTGAAGCTCTGAGAAGTCCTGCATTGGTTACAGTTTCTTTCATAGAATTATAGAATGGTTCAGGTTGGAAGGGACCTCAAAGAACATCTAGTTGCAGCCTCCCTGCCATGGGCAGGGACACCTCCCACTAGACCAGGCTGAACAAGGCCTCACCCACCCTGGCCTTGAACACCTTCAAGGATGGAGCATCCACAACCTCCCTGGGCAACCTGTTCCAGTATCTCACTACCCTCAGGGTAAAGAATCTCCTTCTAATTTCCAATCTAAATCTCCCCTCTTCCAGTTTGAACCCACTACCCCTCATCCTGTCACTACAGGCCTTTGTGAAAAGTCCTTCCCCAGCTTTCTTGTAGGCCTCCTTCAGATACTGGAAGGCCACAATAAGGTCTCCCCAGAGCCTTCTTTTCTCCAGGCTGAACAACCCCGAATCTCCCAGCCTGTCTTCATAACAGAGGTATTTCAGCCCTCCAGTCATCTTTGAGCCCTCTTCTGGACTGTCTCCAACAGGTCCATGTCCTTCTTGTGCTGGGGGCGCCAGAGCTGGATGCAGTACTCCAGGTGGGGTCTCATGAGAACTGAGTAGAGGGGCAGAATTACCTCCCTTGACCTGCTGGCCCCACTTCTTTTGATGCAGCCTGGGATATGATTGGGGCTTTCTGGGCTGCACTGGCACATTGCTGGCTCATGTTGAGCTTTTTAATGAACCAGCACCCCCAAATCTTTCTCCTCCTCTGTAGTAAAATACAGCCTTCTCCAGCTACCACTAAGAAAGTCACTGAGCAGATTTTAATTTTCGGTTGCTTACTTTTACAGACATTGCAATAGATGTTGATTTTGAAAGAGATTTGATATAAAAATTTTCCTCCCTTCTTTCAGCTCAGACACCTGTGCTCTCCTCTTGCTACCCAGAGGCATCCTAGAGTTTGGGGCACTAAGGAAGATAGGCTGAAGAAGTAAGGAGAGCACAGGAAGGTGAATGATTGTCCTGCGGGCATAACAAACTACTAAGCCACACATATGGGATGCACTGGACTCTCATACATAGCTAGAATGTTCATGTACAGGATAAATAGCTACTATTATTTTTTCAGAAGCACAAGCAAAACAAAAGGCAAGGCAATTTGACATGTGAGGTCCGATATTGTAGTAGAGCTTCAGATATTAGGGAAAAAGCTAGGTCTGTTGATTTAATGCCTATTGTTGGTAATGGCAAAAGTAAAACAAAAAAGTAAACCCAACAAAATCCGAATTGTTTCTCAGTTACATGTCATTGTGCTACAGAAGTCTTGATTCAGGGAAGAATTAGCCGCACTCTGTCTAATAGCTGCTGTAAAAGTGGAATCATTGCAACCTACATGCAACCGGGTTTGATAACAAACCCGACAGTCACTTGTTTTGCTTATTTTTCCTGCTGTTGGAGGTTTCTAAATAGCTTCACTACAGGGCAGGTCACTAGGCCAACGGCCAAGGAAGGGAATACTGTTTCTCATCAGGTTGCATTCCTAAATTTCACTAATTTCAAGCACCTTTTCCTTCATATTTTAAAAAATTAGAATTCTGTTGGAAGCGGCTGAAGAACAAAAGTGTCTTCTCTACCATTTTGTAAAAATCACCACTGGCAGATTTTCACACTTGATTTAATCCTGAGTTTCTTTTAAATCAAGACATCATTCTGGGAAGAGCCTGTTTATGACCCTGTTTCAACAAACAGTACAGCAACCTGGGCTGATCCAGGTTAAATGCCAATATGGTCATTGTTTTAAAAGTAAAATGACACAGTGCACCAATGAGTAATGTCATGTATAGCACCATAGAAGCAGTAGAAATGAGCTAACAGTAGGACAAACAGGTGCTGGGTAAGGGATGTTGCGATCTGTTTCCTTCAGCAGTACCGGAGACCTGAAGGTAAAGGAGGAGGGGGCACCTACTAGGGCTGCTACAGTCAGCTTTACTGCTACTGCCTTTATGACAATATAAAGTAACTCCCACAACACAGTGAAGATAAGCTCTTTAAAGAAAATATAAAAGCATTAGCTTGGCAATTCATCCGAACCTCATCATGCATCGTAGACATTTTTGAAGTTTAACAAAGAAAAGCACATCATTAAAGAATACTGCTCTATCACCATTCTTATGCAAATCCTTTCAGATAGTTGGGTGGAAAATTCCATCTAACACGCAGTGAGAAATAAATGTTGCAGGGTGGAAATTTCAGCTATACCGAGTGCATCTATCACTTGAATAATCCAAACTACTGTATGTGCCTTGACTACAGAATTAGTATTGATCCATTCACCATGTAAACATCAAGTACTTTCTATTATTACTTGAAATAGCATGCTATCACAATTTCTATTTCCTCCCTCTATCTTAAATAGAAGTATTGCACATTAGCTCTTCCCTTCATGTACTTTTTTGCACAGCTATCTAACTACAGTATTCAACGCTGTGCTGGGTTTCCTGCAGACATCTGCAGTATTACCATCAAAGTACTTTATTTTCAAGTCATCTCTGATGGAAGGCAATACAACTCTCATTTACACTGAAACCTGTTACTGTGGCTTCTCTCAGTAAAAAACGCAAGGTCCGTTGTTTTAAGATCTCTGTTGTGACTACCATTGCGAATGACTACAACATACAGCATCCCCAAATGTTACTCACACACCACTCATGAGCATCACTAAGATAAGAGTGGACTGCAAGGTTCTGAATAGCTATGTCACCTGAGCACATGCAAGTGGGAAAAAAAATAAAAATAATTATTTCCATCTCATCTGTCTCAACAAAAAAAGCTGATGTGGCTAAAACATAGCTTTGGAAAGCGCTGGGAGATGCTTAGAAGCATAATGTGTTTCTCCTGTTAGAAGCTTGCTTTGTCTATGAGCATGGTGAAAAATTCAAAATGGAAAGATAAGGACTTATCTCAAGAAAAACTCTAAAATTTTAGATTTGAGAGTTAGTCCTAAAATCTGGAGACTTTGGCAACACAGCAATGCTGCCTTAGAGCTGTGTGGCACCGGTTGCAATTTGGCTGTTTCTTCAATACACCACGACACATACATTCTGCATTCTGGGTGCTAGGCCACACCATCAGCAACATTTTACTTGTTATTCAGTGTGAAAAGAAGTGTCTTCAGCCCATACAGCTACTGTAGCCAGAGGAGAATTTTCTTCAAAGATAAGTCATAGATTGCAACAGGAACTTCTTCCCAAAAGGACAAACAAACTTTGGTGTCCACATCTTACTGCAGCACCAGTGGAAGCAGAGCCCCCAGGTCTCTTAATAGTTTGAAATCCCATCTGCATCTTCTGAAAACATTCACATTTTCCCACCATTTTGTATTAGTGTCCCCATGTATAAATAATACCTCCTGCTGAAACTTCAGTAATGGTTCAAGCTGAAGCAAAAATAAATGTGTGGTGACAGCCTTCCAGATAAAACCTACAAAAACTACAGTCCTTCCAGGTAGCTGTAAAGAAAGCACAGTCTGTAGACCAACAAGGAGGCATTACAGTTGAAAACATTTCATTGATAATGCCCTGCTGCCTCCTTTCTGGAGCCATTGATTCAAGTCCCTGTCTGAGTGCAAATGCTGTGCGTCAGATGGCTGAGATCATGTCTCCATGGCAGCCAGACCCCAAGCCATTTAGAGCTTTAAATGTCAAAAGAGACTTCATGGATTGCATTAGGGAGTCCTGCAGCCTCCAGGGAGAATTGCCACACGCTGCCCTGAGTAAACTCCAATGTGTCCATTTACCTCTCCAAAATGAGAGTGGTGATAAAGACCTTGTGTATTTCTTCCAAAAAAGGTCCACTGATGAAAAGTGTGGCATGCAAGGGGAAGTGGTGTATGCAAACACCTGTGGTCTCCTTTGGTTGGCGGATGCAAGAAATTATATGATTTGCTGCCACAGACAAAAGCACCGGGTAACTATTCATCTGTTCCTGTCCCCGGTCACAAAGACTGCATAAGTCACGAGCCATGACCATGCCTGCATTCTGCACTCGGCAATCTCATTCTCCATGTAGACAAAAGAAACAGATCCCTGTTGCTCAGGCCTGCTTTTTAGACAAGTATCCACAGCAGAAGCACCTGTACTTCTCTGCTCTCTACTACCCATAATGGCAGCACAACCCACAAAGCATCCATGTGAGATGAGCTTCCTACCTACCACAGAGCCATGCTGTGGGCTATCAAAAAATGCCCACTAGGTCATCTCTCTAAATGTGGAAAGACTAGGAGGCCTAATAATCTAATAAGCACACAGACTGCAAAGCCCAAGATGCAGGGCTCTTTATTTCCAGAACAACAGCACATCTTCCAGACCTCCATCTCACCAGCCAGTACAATAAAGCCTTCAACCTCAAAGGTCACGATGGTGCTTCTCACCACAGCTCAAGACAGCAGCTCCAAGCCCAGAAAACATCTGGTCAATCTCAAAGCATGTAAAAGGGATGGCAGGCAGCAAAGTGTTGACAGGACTGAGGAGGACAAGTAGTAGTCACGACCTGTAGGTGCCCACATGCCTCCCATTATGAGCTCATTTCCCTCAGTAGACTTGCAGCCCCTCCCTGAAATGTAGAAAACAAAGGAGACAGATGGTAAACGAGCACAGTTCAGACATCATTCTTTTTAACATTACTGGAGTGGTAATGATTTATGCCAGTTGATAATCTGACCACTTGGTTCTTGGGGTGCTGGGGTAGGATATGTGATTCCTCCCGACAAAAGAAGGCAATAGGAAAGCCTTGTTTCTGGGCAAAGTATGTGAACTTCAGTGCAAGGCATGTTTCTTACAGTTTATAAAGCATTATATAGATCTGTGGTCCCAAGCAACTGCTGACAGCCATCTTCTGAGTGCAGTCCTTTTGATATGACCCAAGCAAGAGAGAAGCTTCCCTACTCAGAAAACCAAATAAACCAGTTGTCTGGGATGCACCAGGGATTATCAGAGAAAAACCCAAACAGGAAGACAGAAGACTGCCTCTAGCTTCTGTCAGATAGAGAAATGTTCAGAACTCAACAGAAGCATCTCTACTTCAGCTGCCAGCTTCTCAAGTATACCTCACAACCAACACAAATAAGAGGTCCTTCTGAAGTTCCTCCAGGCCCTGTTTGACCTCTCCTCCTGTTGGAAATTTTAGATGTAAGCACAATGCCAGTATGGTATGCTTTGTCATCCAGACTAAGCTGCGGGGCTGCTACAGCAATCAGTTACCAAAGTCACTGGGAAAAAGCTGCTGACAGACCCTGAAAACGAAAATGACAACCCAACAGTAGCACCCGGGAAGTGGAGCAGCTCAACTGCTCCAAAAAGTGTGGGTGGGGTCGTCAGGTACCTTGGAATTCATTGGTAGCTGGGCAAGTAACTCCCTTTAGACTTCCTGAAAATCCCAGTCTATAGGGATATTAGAGGTAACTGTGTTATGAGCACATCATGGAAGGTGCTGGAAATGAAGAGAGAAGAAAAAAAAGCTGTGTAAGGGAGATGCAGGCAATAAAAGCATCATGAATTCATAGTCAGTAGATATGAATGGACCTGCACTTCACTGTCATTGGAAAAACTGACAGCAAGGATATACTGCGGAATATTAGCATACAATTACCAGTTTGGTCACTCATTTATCTTTTTCACACCTTCCAAGCTTCTCTAATCATCACCCCAAAGTGTTCCTAAATTGTCCTCTGCCTAATCCACTTCTTGACAGATCATCACCTTTCTTTAGTTTCTCCAATACACTTCAAATACCATGAATCTCAGTAGAAGAGACCTGTGGACCATCCCTTGAAATTAGGTTTGTATGTTTATTTAAAGCTGTGTTTTAACACAGGCTTTTTTAAATTAAGCAATGCAAAAAGAGGAAACTGCTATCAGAAACGATTTAATAAGTCTTGCTGTTAATCTCACACAACTGCTAATTATAAAGTCATAAAACCTTTCTCCTCTCTGCCAGGCTAGAATTGTCAAGTCTTACACATAACCAGGTACCTAAGAAGTAACAAATGCTTCGTTACTTACCTGTAGCCCATCACCATCAATACCAGCTGCTTTAACCTAGCATGCTCCTGAAAATAGAATCATACAATAGAATTATAGAATCATTTTAGTTGGAAAAGATCTCTAGGATCATCAAGTCCAACCTTCACCCAATATCTCCCTGACCACTAGACCACA
>VZZY01017450.1:0-123182 GCA_013400335.1 Eurystomus gularis
AGAGCCTCATACCTATTCTGTAAGTGTGTCTGAGGGTCGGTGTAAGGAAGGGAAGGGGGATGCCTGCAACCACAAGCAGGAACCTGCTTCCACCTTCCCTCATCTTGTTTGTTACTGTTATAGCCCGTTAGTGAAAGGAGTGCAGAGGACTCTTTTTTTCTTCATGTGTGGCCTGGTGTACCNTAGTTCTCTCCTTTTACCTGGTGACAAGGGAGGAGGGGATCCTCTCCTTCTAACGGAGCCTCCACCTGCTGCCTTATCCTCAATGATGGCAGGGCCAGACTCCACCAGTTTGTTTCCCTCTCACACTCCCCTTTTGGTGACACCTTGCACACCTGCTGTTCGTGCCATCACCTACCATTGCAGACAGGCTGCGGCATTCCCTGCAGCCAAATGCCTGGACAGCCGCATGCCCCTGTGGCAGCGCTGTCTGGGTTGCTGCATCCTTTTTAGAAGAGGTTTCCACTTTTGCCCGNTGGATGCCTACGTGTTTCCGCAGGACCTCTGGGTTGCCACATTCTTTCTCCCAGGAGCTTTTGTCCGGGTCTCCACCATCGCTGGTCCCGCCTGGGCTTGCTTTTTTTTTTTTAACTCCTGGCGCGCCAACACGCGGGAAGACGCCGCAGTCCCGCTGCTCGCTGCGGTGTCGCCGCGTTTAAACCTCCCGCGGTTTCTCCGGGAACGCCCCCAGCCACGTGACCCTCTCGGCCTCTCTCGCGAGAGATGCCGAGGCCTGCCGGGTGTCTCCGTCTGCCCTCGGGCTTCCCGGGGTCAGGGAGTCCCCGGCCCGCTTCAAAAACCTCCAAAGAGTTAAAAATAAACCGTAGCGCTTCGGCCCCGGGGTTTACCGGTGCCGCTGTCCCGCTGCTCGCTGTTCTGCTTGCTTTGCAGGCAAGCAGAGTAGACATCAATTCTGACTGCCTTTTACCTTACGTGACCTAAATTAGTACCTAGTTATACTCTTCTTAGTGGTATAATGTGGTGAAGGCAATTTACGTGCCATTTTCTAGCATGTTTGTTTCCATTAGAGAAATTAAGAGATTCTGAAAGATGTCCAATTGGAGACATATAATTTTACCAGGGAAAAGACCAAGGATCTTTGTACGTGTAAGCTGTTGCATATGGATGCATTTAAGCTTTTAGAGGGCTAGCAATTTCTTTACAATCCATGTGTAACCTTGACAACAGCAATACTTACTGCTTCCTTTCGACATTCTTGCTTTGATAACTGAAAGCATACAGGGTGGGTTATTGGGGTTTATTCCCTCCATACATCAGCCTGCCTTGCAAATAGCAATGGAAAATAAGTATTGAGTCATATTCTGTTCAGGTTTAGAGAGGTGCAAACTTGTTCTCAGATGAAGGATTGCATAATGTGATCAGTAGCATAACTTGGCCTGTCTAAACTGTATTGGCAAAATTCTCCGGTGAAGATGAATACTTACCTTGCAAACTTTCTAAACTAAGCAGCATCAGAGAGCTAGAAAGAAAAGGTTCTTTAGCTTTTCCAGAGAATAGGCTTATTTCAGTAGAAGTAAAGCTTAGCCTCACTCTCTGTTCTTTGCAGAATGGAAAGCAGTTTGTGAATACTTGATTGAAAATACTTTTTGGTAGCATGATTAGATGTTATCATGTTCACTGCTTTGTGGATTAGAACTTATGAATGTTCAGAGATCTAACTAAGTAATTTGTCAAACAGTCAGATAATACTTGGCAGAACTTGGTGATTAACCCAGAGGATAACTGTTTGCCCCTGAAATGATGTTGATGAAAACAGTTTGACTATGGTGACTATAATAAGCTGCCCTTCCATACCAAGAAGGCTTAGCATTCACCTAGAACAAAGAACAGGCCATAGAGAAATACTATAATTTTACCTGTATATATTTTCACAGTATGTGACAAACAGATGTATGCTTTTTATACATTTATAGTTTACCAAACAAAAAAAATCTCTAATAATAGTGTAGGAAAAGGCATCTGTAAACATATCACAACAATACCTGTATATGCAATGCAATAAAATTTCAAGGCCTTTTATTGATAACACAGTAACTCTATTCATATTTCTGGCAGAGCTTTTAAAGTACATAACACAGTATAGGAAACAGATGGGACAGTAATTTAATATTCTTCGTGGCATACTTTAGTATCAGAAGAGGCCACTGAGAGTCTTCAAGGAAGTCTCTGAACAAGAACCATTGACTGAGATCATTTGTAGTATCTACTGTATTTTACATCAAAGGATGTTTTTAAAGGCCACTACAAAAGTGGAAAAACACCACTTTATTGGGAAATCTATCTATACAAAGGAAAAAAAAAAAATCACCATCATTGCATTACCTAGGCAGCAGCAAGGAAGCATTCCAAGATCTGTGATAAGGTTACAGAACAGTAGGTAGAACATTGAGCCAAGTAGGTCACATTAACACTGATGTCTGTCAAGTGGTGCAGTGACCTACCAACTTATTGGAAAGTGATCTCTTTAATTCTAAAATTACATTGAAAATCTTAACACAAAAAATGCTGAATGATTAAACTGATAGACGAAGATGCCAAATTCCTGTTCAAAACCAGCGGGAGCTGTATGTGTGATTGCCTGCTGTAGTAGCAGCGCTATTGTAACAATGATGAATCTAGGTGATTAATAAGGCAAAAGAATGTATATAAGGTATAGCTAGAAAAAACATAAAGGCTTTCAGCCTTTTCATGTGTGGCTGTGTGGGACAACAACTACTGGTTAAGTCATGTGAATGTGATCTTGTTGGAATATGGCAGCCTTGTTTGCCTTCAAAAGACAATGCTAATGCTGCCTGTCAAGGCAATATGTCTCCTTTCCTGACAGTTGGTTTCCTTCAGCCTCAGGTTATACCTCCGTATCTATTCCTACAGTAAAGGAGGCCAGGGTAAGGCCTCATTAAGGATCAGGGCTTTTATGAAAGAAATACACTGGATTTTTCAGTTGGAAGAGAGTCTCCTTCACTTATTACTCTACTGTGAGCAGCTCCCCAGCTGAAAGATGTGGTGGGATTCCTTTTTTATTGCCCTTCATTTCCTTCTGATTCAAATATTTTCCGTTTGCTTACTCAAAGCTCTAACCAACCCTCTAACCATCAACCATGAAATATAGCTTCCCAGTCAACGCCTCCCATTTAAGGAGGAAATAGGTCTGTCACAAGCCAAGTAAGAGAAACTATTTCTGTGGTCTGTGCCAGTTACTATCCTTTTTCCTTGATAAACAGACATTTCTCTTGGTTTTGTCACAGAGCCTTGTGTCAAGCTGAGAGCAAAAACAGCCTCACAGTTGCCATCAAGATGGTACATACAGAGCTGCACAATCCCAGTGGTAAATGTGACATTTGAGCATTGCTATTCATCAACAATAAAAATTCTGTGACTAATAACTAACCATCAATTGCCAATATTTCTGCTGCTGATAGGTAAATTGGGTATATTCTAGCTCAGCATCTGAAACCTGTGTTGCTTTTGCCAGATTAACAGGCCTGTGAAACCCCATCCGCTATTACTTAACCATCTGAAAAAATGTAGCTGCTTCCATGAATACATAAAATAATAAATTATGAGAGAGAGTAATATTATATTACTGGCTGCTCTTCAGGTTTGAGCACAACTTTAAAAGACAATCAGCAGCTGAATATTATCTCTGTTAAAAGCTTAATGTACACAAAGTTAGGGCACAGCTCATCAATTTTATTTAAGCTTTATGGCTCTGTGGTCCAACTAGTTACAGTGTATATACAGAATGTAACACTGGGGTATCAGAGCAATCTTTCAACCCTCCTATTATTACAAAATATTTTGTTATTAAATAGTAAGTATATATTTATGTCCCAGAAGAGTTTAAAGAGCTTAAAGTGGTCAGGTAGGAGATGTAGTGTATGTTATGTAGTTCTCAGGGATAACTTCTTTCTCAAAAATTCAGAGATTTGCGTAGTAAAGATACCTCCAAATTAGCAAGTTATCTTGGCCAGTTAGTTCTTGACCATGCAAATCACAAGCTCCTAATGTCTAATTATGAAAAAAAGATTGAAAACAATTTGCTCAGTGATGTTGAAGGACTTTGTTTCTAGTCTGACCAAAAATGACGGAGAAGGAAAGAAGAGGGAGTGACTTTATATCTAATAAAATTTTGAAATACATTTAAGTGTATGTGGTTTTTTTATCCATTTTTATATCTATGGTGAAGGAGAAGTGGAATAAGGTACTTTACCTTACATGGTTTGTAGTCTTACCTGAGAAATAGAGCCAATCTCCCATTGCCCCTCTTTTCTTGCTTTTTTGAAACCTCCTATAAAAAAAAAATTGCAGTGTAACCTTAAAATAGTAATTGCCTCAAAAAAACTTTCCATTTGAGATTCCACATTCGAATAACGAGA
Organism: Eurystomus gularis; assembly: GCA_013400335.1. Taxonomy (NCBI): domain Eukaryota; kingdom Metazoa; phylum Chordata; class Aves; order Coraciiformes; family Coraciidae; genus Eurystomus; species Eurystomus gularis. Next base: position 4,398 of record VZZY01017450.1, read on the forward strand.
CATGGGGTATTTTCCATATTCACGGTGCAGTTCCCAACAAGCTAATGCCAAAATATTGAAGCTGATTTGCAAATGGAGCATAGTGCTCTGTTCATTAATGCCACTTCTAGATGTTTGCATAAAGACTTACCTTCTGCCAAAATATTGACATTAACTCACCCAGTAAACTGTTCATTGCAGGTAAAGATGGTTAATAAACATACAGTGCAGACAATATAAACCACCTATTCTAAATTATGTTGAGTAATCAGGAAAAAAATAAATTAAAACTTTACCTCATAAAATTCCATTACTTTTGCCAGTGTGGGGCAAATCAGCTAAGTAGTCAACAGAATAGTAGCTTCTTGAAAGGCATTGAAAGCATCTGTATTATGTTATCTGCTCTGAGAAAGAGTAGCAGCTGTGTAGGCATTGCAATAAAGTCATTACCACCACCATATGGTGGGGAAATCTCCAAAAATGGAGGAAAACCAGGCCTGTATCTCTGCATCACTCACAGCGGTATCACTTGAGGTCAACATGAGCTTTCCCGGAGCGGGCCCATCATCATGGACTGGTGTGTTCAAGGCCACGTGGCCAATCACAGCACGTCTGGAGTAACATCTACTTTTCTCACCTTATGTTTGTAATTCTGTGGCACAAAGGGGCCTCCTTCTCTAACTCTGCCTTAAATGGTAGAATTCCCTTCTGACTTTCAGCAGCCTCCCTTAGAAAGGGCACATTTGCCAATGCTCTGTGATATCAGCCACTTGCAGTACTTCAGAGATGCTGAAACGATCCCTACTGGATAAAGGGTGTCTTACAGCATCTCAGCTCTGTCTGTGTGGTATCTTCTAGCCAGTGCCAAGCAGCTAGTGCACATCAAGGCTGTGCTGTTTATGCAAGCTCAGCATCTGCTCTACTTGTAGTTCTTAGGTCATTTACAATACGATGATATTTGCCGTGTGTTTCTTTACCACCAATTTGTCAACCGGTCTTGGTAGGGCAGGGCTGTGGGGAGCTGGAGACCACTGGGGCATCACTGGGGCAGGCACTGATGCTGCAGGGGCTGACATGGGGTCCTGGGCAGGACGGGGGGAGCCCCCAGGACAGGGGCAGTGGGGCCTGCACTGCTCTCTGGGCACAGACAGTCTGGTCCATGTGAGGCAGCAGAGATCTCTAATCCAGCCTAATGCACACAGTTCAGCAGCATATTTTGGGAGTTTCATATTTAGACTGAAAATAAAGACAAAAAAAAAAATCCGAGGCAAAGGTTCATTTTCAACATGATAGCCTCTCTTGCCAGACAGGATATTCTAATTATGTTCTTGTGCTGAACAATATGAAACATCAAACAAGTCGCTTTACAATAACATGGGTGGATGTAACTGTCTCCATATGCACATTTTTAAAGCATCATTGTTCAATTAATACTTCATACGGTAAAAAAAATAAAAGTAACAAAAATATTTCATCTGGAAGTATGATCAAAGATCAGTTCCTTGCTGCTGAATATTGTGAGTATATTATACAGGACATAAGTCAACTTCTTTTTCCAAACGTCTTTTGGTTTAATACTTTGAAAGTCTTATGGCTTTTATTGCAAAGATGATATAAAAGGCCAGGGGAGGGGAAATATGTACGTATATCTCAAATCATCCTGAAGTGCCACAGAGAGGGAGAGAAAAAATAGAAAGTCATATTGCAGGATTGTTTTTAGCTTTAGGAATGAAATAAGCATGAGGTCATATTGAATAGCTTATAGGGTTACTGTAGTAAGAAACATTATTTTAAAGGACAAGATCCTGGATTTCTTGACTTTCAGCTGTTAAAATTATACCTTCTAGTAAAAAGTGGGGATATCCTATCATCAGAGCAATAATAAGATTGGATATTGGAAACATGAAAATACATTGTTAACATGAATTTTCAGCTATTTGTATTTCAGTGAAGCAATATAGATCAGAATTATGGCAGAAAAACAACTTCTCTCCATGTAACGTTTCTTATTCTGTCACATTTCACATATCCTCAGAGTAACATCCAGCTATGTTAGTGAATGATAAAGGTTATGGCTATCTATAATTCCCAGAGATACTGCAGCAGAGACAGCATTGGCTCTGTGGTCTCCTTCCAAGTGTAACAAAGACCTTGTGGGTTAAAGGCTGCTCTGAGATTCCAGATTTCTGCATTCAGTGCTTGGCTCTGTCACCAATGTGATGTGTTACATGAAGCCAATATATTCCATATTTTCTAACTATGAGTTAAAAAACAGGATAAATATTTCTCTATGTCATTGTGGTGAGATATTAAAAAAAGTAATCCTCCATTGGGAAAATGAAGAGCAGAGAAAGACTGACAAAATGTAACTGAACTTCAACTGAACCCAAAGGTTATGCTCATCTTTAGATGGTTGCAAACACAGGTAATGTGCAGCCTCCTTTACAGCTGCAGCCGCTGAAGCAGATCCCTTTGGCATGCATTGCTACCTAGGCAAACACGTTTGTCTACCTCACCTGACTGAGCAACTGAGAGGCAGAAACAGCTTGTGTCTCTTACACCTGCCTTTGCTGTTAGGGAAGGTCTGAGGGTCCTCTCCTATGACAATGTAGGACGAAAGTTGTTGGGGCTGAGAGGTGGCACGTGTGACCTGGACCTACCATCACCCCACCAATTCATCCTTATCAAGTAAGGAGAATATTGCTAGAGACATGCCTACTCAGTGTTTTCAGTAAATGCAGGCATCTCCCTTAACTTGAATCAGTTTCTTCCAGAGAGGGACAAAACCCTGTTTGAAATAAAGAAAAGACCATAGCTTTCCAGTTCTATTTTTTCCCTGGAAGTCCACACAGAGGGGAGAAATATGGTGGGCTCAACAACGATGAAATCAGCAGAGCAAAATAAAGATGATTTATCCAAAAGTGTTAGTATGGTGAAAATGAATGACAGACATTAATGCTGCTAAAAGTAAAAAACCCCGACTAAACAAATATAAATCTAACTTGCTTCCTTGTGTTAAAGGATAAGCATCTTTTAATATATAGATGCACACAGTATATCACTACTTCCTGTCCCTAGTGATGTCTGTTCCTAGGGAAGATTTATGCTTCTCAGAGTTTTTGTTTTGTTTTCTGTGGTTTTATAATTTTCAGTTTTGCACTTTTAGGGGTTTCATTTAATTCCCATTTATTTTGCTTAAGTCACAGCTCTGAATTCCATGTAACAAGAAGTGTTTATTTGACATGTTATCAAAAATGTAATGGGAAAAGTTTTATATTCTAACCGCAAGCAAGATGCCAGACTTTTGTCTGCTGTGGACAAAAAGTATGGGTCTAAACAGACCTGAAGAAACATTTATCTTCTCCTCCTAGCACAAGTATAAATTCAGCTGCACATCATTTAAGGCAGTAGAGTTGAGGTACCTTGGAAAGTATGCATTTCATGACAGATGCCATGTTCAGTACAGAGACTGTGATGTGCAATTACAAAGTCCTTTTGTTGTGCTCTTTTGAAGTTCTAGACATCTCTAACACTGAAACAAGGTCAGGGTGCCTAGAAACCATGTCTATTCATGAGACTTCTTCAGGCTGAAAAGGTCTCCTACACCACAAGGAAACAGTGCTCTTTCATTTCCCACCTTAGCCTAAGGTCAGCCTGAAGCTGAAGCAGAGAAAAAAAAAATTGGATATTTTTAAACTCAATAATAAGAATATATGTCAAACATTTTCTAATTCAACACTTCTCTTTAATATTTCAACCTAGAAAATTTATCCTCCCCCTCTGAACCTCCTTGGGATGGAGAACTTAAAATATGTGAGGTATGCACTTCTCTACACATTTTAAAATAGAAGACAATCTGTCTCTGTTTCTGGGCCAAGCTTTCTGGCATACAAATCTATATTCCACCTGAGTAGACACTTTCCTCCTGCAGACACCTGTCTGCATCTCTGTTGCAGTAAAGCTGGAAGTGTAAATCGTGTAAATCAACGTCATGCATTGGATCTGCTTTTCAGCTGTGCATCCTCCACCACATAATGAACAGAAAGGCCATAGGGAGAAGATTGCCAGCAAACTAGGGAAGAAGTAGAGGTGTATCCCACTACAACAGGTAACGTGCTGTTGGCATCAGCCCTTCTAAATGTACTCAGGGAAGGGAGACAGGTAGGTGAGAATGAAGGACTTACCATCAGCATCATGCCAGATGCCACATCAGTAGAGTCAGTTCTTAACATACTGAACTTTAAATGTTTGAAAACTTTACCTATTAAAACATCCCTAACCTAGCTAGGTGTAGGAAGTTATTCTTTATGTTGTGCTCGTCTTTTCACTTCAAAGGAGCAGATAATCCAAGTGTAATTTAAGTGTTGCTAAGTTAAAGACTGAATACTGGGTTTTGTACCATCATTGAAAAAAATATCAAGTCTCTGGTGGAAATTGTTAAGAGTGGCACCTGGAGTGACTCATGGTGAATAATGACTTTGGCCTTGCTCTCTAATGTCAGAACATACTTGAGTTTGTCATACACCCTTAATGAATGTAAATACACGGGGATTATAGGCAGGTTTTTGTGGTGGATGCTGCTGGTTTTCATCCCTTTTTCACACACATGAAGAAGACTATAGAAGTCTTATACAATACACTATGTAATAATCACAGAAAAAAAATACAGCAAGTACGATCATAAAGAAAATAGGTTGCTTTGATAAAAACCAAGCCACCCCTGTAAGAATGACAGTGTCAACAAAATATAATTGTTCCCATCATGACAAGTAGTTCTTAAAGGTAACAACACATAATGGAGCGGTGAGGAGCACTTGGATCACCACTTCTGTACAGTCACAGATGTGACCTGGGCCAGTTGAGGGATGTGAGTCTTTACTGATGTTAATTTAACTGCTTAGTGGTATCAACCAATACTCTTTCTCCTCATGTTATTCTTAATACTTAGAATTAGAATTTGAAGATGGATTTATATTAGCACTTTAAAAATGAGACTCCTTACATGCTAAGAGTAGAGTGGGCCTTTACTGAATGTAGCAAAGGAAGTGGAGTAGCCCTATGGCTTAAAATTTGGTCAGAGCAGCTCTGACTGAAATGAGTTGTCTTCTGGATGAACACTTCTTGCAAATACGTCATTATGTTGCTTTGCAACTGGCTTTCCAGATGGGGCTTGTCATAACAACAAAAATATGTGGCTTTGAACTTGAAATGTCATTCTAGCTCTGCTGTTAGTGAGATGGCAGAGGAGACAGTACATCCAAATGGTTGAGCCCTGAAGCAAGCTACTGTATTTTAATAATTCACCTTCAGCAGAAAGAAAATATTGCTCTGCTGTGCAATCTTAATGAATACTAATTTAAATACAATTCTCCAAGGCCAAGCTGGAAGTCAGTAGGACATCTGCTTTTCTTGGTCTAGTCACCTGCTAAGGTGGTTTCCAGTGCTGATCTACCTCCCGTATTTAGTTTAGACAAAAGTATAATGATTATAAAATAAAATAAAAATAAAGATGTAACCCATCTCTGAAAATATTTTTGATGGTACATCCACTTAGAGTTACAATAAAGGGGCAATATTTTTTAAAAGGTAAATTTCCTGCATTGTATCTCATGTTATGCATCTTCAGCTATAGCCTGTACTACAGAAGTGAAGACTTATTTGCCTGTATCCCGCACATGCACTGGCATGTCTTAATTCTCCAGAATCCCTAACCAAAGAAGTGAAAAGGAATTTAAAACACTTGGAAAAAAAAAAAAAAAGCAAAACATTTGTTATTTTACTATGGAGTCTGATTCTTAACAGAAGCCTGGAAAATTGGAGAAGAGACTTTAAATCAGTTCCTTAGCCCTGAGTATATCAGAAGAAATAGGGACAAATTTCAGCTGTAATTTGGCACTAATAGCCTGCTATGGAAGTGATCTTCATTCTTCCATCCTTTAGGATGAATGTGCTCACAATATCCACTTGATTGAAGCACCATCCAATCAAATTGGACTGTGACTTTTATGTGTACATTTTGTAGCCTATTACTGGATTGTTTCTTTTGTTGTCTAATTGACTTAATTTCTTAAGGTAGCATTCAAAAGAGAACCATTTTAAAACAACTGAATCTAAGGTTCTTTTGGACCTATCATCACATTGCTACACACGTGAACATTCGACACAGAATCAATGAAGCATTTACAGCACTTCCCTACCTTTGGAGATTTGAGACACATACAAAGCCATGTGTACTTCTTTTTTTACTGTATGAGGCAGTCTGCCCATTTTCTTAACAAGTCCTAACAAAAACTACTGTAGACCTACAGGTCATCTGTATACTAGGATATGAGACTGTTTAAAGAGATGTTTACATGCAGAACCAGTACATACCAGATTGTATGTGAGATGGACTTCAAATGAGTCTTCACCTTGTCAAGCGCAGCATGTGGCTGAGTTACAGCACAAAACAGCAGGTCCCACTTCGTGAAGTATAGCTTTCCAGAGCTTCCACCAACCCCATTACTTATGTGTTACTTGATGACATGGCCCATGAGAAAAAGATCAGGGTTTCTTAGTTTGAGGAAGGTAGTCTTCAGATACTTAGAGGAATGCATCATCTTCATCTCTACAGTAAATAAAAATAGAATAATGTAAGTTAGTCATTGGCATAATTCTAAAAATGAGACTAATAAAGCTCTGGAAACATTTGTTTGAGAGCCTGTGACACCCCTGGAGACATGAGAACAGGTTAGATACAGTTCTGCCAGTGGTGGTTCAGGAAAGATTGGTCCTGGTGTGGGGCAGAGGATTACACAGGATGGCTCTGGAGGTTTTTTTCCTATTTTCTAAGACTTTTCATCGCATGCTTACATAAACTCCATAAAAATCAGTTTTCTGTGTAGCAGTGTAAAAGTATCTGAGTTGCTTCTTACCTGACTTACTTCATACCACCGGTCTAGAACAGGGTACACACAAAAAAAATATTGAGATGAAACATCACAAAGTTGATTTGGTAGTTAACTGCTCATCAGGTGTCTCATTTCTACATAAGAGTGTTTCAGGTGCACTTTAAACTACACCTCCATCCTTTTTTCTTGCCACTTCGACTATCAGTTTAATGCAACTACTGCTGTTCTCAGATCTGCGATGGAAGTATCAACAAGGTGAGAGCTTGCCAAGTGCTTACATCTTCTATCGCTATGTTTTCTAGGAAACAGAATTCTTCTCTGTCTTCAAATTCAGGATAAAGCACACAAGAGATATAAATGGGAGGGGGTGTTTTGAAAGTGTTCTTCAGATTTTCATTCATTTTAAAGCTATGGTGCATATAGTAAAGAGAACAAGTGTGCTAAGGTATGCCTGGTCATCCTCTACCCTAATGTTCTTCCTCAGAGCTTTGAACAGATGATGTGCAAGTGCCAAGCAAGGTTCCAGAAACTGCTGGCAACATGCTGTGATGTATTTATTTCCTTTGCATGGGCTTATTACTAATTTTGCACATAACTTGTGACCTGCTGTTTCCCTTCCTGGCAAGCAACCAAGAGGAATATGGGTCCTTAATGAGAAACAATCCATTTTGCAAATGGACTTCAGAACAGCTTTTACAGGCAATAGCATTGCAAGTGTTAATGCAGTGAAGATGCCCAGGAAACATGCCCTGCTACATATTTTTGGGTGTTAAGTACTTTTAAAAAATGATATATTTTGGCTATCATTAGGTATGAGCCATAATAAGGTCATTTCTGCCATTTGTTACTAGACAGCACCCTAAAGCTATTCAGCAAGATTATCTGAAAAACTTTGTCTTTAGAAAGCAGCTGTTCACCAGATGTTCTGCAACCCATACAGCAGACTTACAGGTAGTTATATTCCTTTCTTTTTCAGCCACAAAAAAAGACAGAGTACTGATACGTTTGAAATCTAGCTTCAACTATCCTCTTAATATCACCTTCTACAGAAAAAAAGAAAAAACATCTACAGCATAATATCCATAAATGGTCACATACAAACTTGTGTGTATGCTAATTACTTTTAAATATGTTATGAAGATGCCTTTCATGATGTATTCGCTACTGTGAATATGGAACTGATTAATCTATGAAAACTTCCCTTTAATTCCAGAGGATTCATTCTCTCAGTTCTATAAAGACTAACTTGGATGTGTGTATGCACTGCAACATATTTTATTACTAAATCCTAACAGAAAAAATATGAAAGACATGCAAATTACATGCACATTTTCATGTGGGCTTATTTAAAGTAAATTAATGATTTATTAGCAGTCACAAAAATTGCCAGAGTAATGGTGCAGCATATAAAATTGAGAAGGGTTTGAGAGAGATGATTTTTCAGAAACAGAAGCTATTCGCAAGACTAAGCCAAAAATAGCTTACCCAGGACAATTTATAAGGAGTGTATATCACAGTGTGTAAGGAAAACATATTTGTTTTCTGTAATTCAATTTTTCCCCTTACTTTAATTTCTCTTTCTTAAGGTTATTGTTGTAAGTCTGAAATGTCAAAATATGTCAGCAATAAAAAGAAAGATCTGTAGCATCTAAAAAGAGGCATAAAAAGTTGAGCAGTTCCTAGAAAATGAAACGGAGAAATCTGGAGACGATAATTAAGTGAACTGTATAGAGGTATCTCATACGAATGAATGGAGCTGGCAGTGGGCTGAAGTAGATACACGTAAGATAAAGGCCCAGATGGACACATTAGGGACATTTCTGAAGAGTATATAGAAACCACTCAGAGAAAAATATCCTTGTGGCAAGATGATGGATGAGAAGGTGTCCTGCTTTAGTAAGTCTTATGACAATTTTCTACTATATCAGTCTCCTCTTTTTCTCCATATGTTTTAGAAGTCAGGGAAGAGGGACTGACACCAGCAGGCATAATTAGGCTAGCTGAAGTTTCTGGTTCAGAAGTCTGCAAGGCAACCATGAAAACTATGTACCTGATTTTTGCCATGAAGAATCTTGCAGGTGAAGCTGAGGGGGAAGATGCATTGCAGTAGGGAACCTTGGTGTGGGAGTTCAGGAAAATCTCAGGAAGTCTTTGGTCTGTGCAGACTTTTTAAGTGCTGAGCCTGGAAAAAGCTTTTGCTCTGAGGAATTCTTGGCTACCCACCTGGCACAGCCTGACATAGCTTGAATGGGGTATCTACAGGGCCTATGTCTCCCTACTTCACATATGTAGCTGGGAAACCTTGACCACCATAGCCAGACTAGAGCTCTGTAAGACCCAGGTACTTGATAAAAGAGAAAGTGGAAAGGTATTTGACAAACATACTTGATTATATGAGCCACTCATTTCTACCTTGTCATGAGAATAAACTATAGCAAGGCCCCTTTGCATATGAGAAGGCTTTAGAATAAAAGAGAAATATGAAAAGGCCAAAATTTGGATCCAGGTGGGGGCTTTGTAGAGGAGTTAGAGGACAGCACATGATGTCAGGTATAAAGGTATAGGGGTTTATGGTTTTCCTCTGGATATCTTAAAAATGGAGCAGACCAACCTTCATTTTATATAAAGGCACAATATAAAAACATAATGCAGATGAATGGCTGTACAGCCCGATTTGGCCATAGCAGAAATAGGGAGGAATTCTAGCAGTAAAAAAACTGTAATATGCATCCCACTGGAATGATACTGCTTTAACAGGATGAGCTGATAACACTGATATGTGTGTGTGTGTACACTTGTGTCTAGACACATGTACTTATGCACCTACTCTAAACAAAAGCCTACTTTCTACTCATAATGCTAGAGCTGCCTGCTAGAAGTGTAACTGCAGAAAAGTATCAAGCATATGGACTTGTCACAAAATTTAAATGTGTTGGAAAAGAACATGTCACCACCTACTTACTACCAAAAAAGAAAATAACATAATTTAAAGTGAGTGAAGTATAAAATGTAAGGGGAAATCATGGACCTTATTCCTGTAGAACTCTGCACAAGAAAACAGGCGCACATCCACATTTGCATCCTAGGTTTCATACAGATCTGTTTTGCCAGTAGTCATGGAGTAAGGATATACCCTTCTGTTGCTGAAGTCACATGCCAACCTCAAAACAGCAACTAACTTTACATGATGTATTAATTTCCTCACACAAATGACAGGTGGCATTAAGTGGGATCATCTGTGGTCAGCCATACCTCAGCTACCCTGTCTTCGATGGCTTGGTCCAAGTGCATTTTCTTCCAGAGCTTTTGCCTGCGGTCAGCATAAGTATTATCAGCACATGTAGGTGTTTGTCTGTGAGCTACTAACACAGCAAAAACCAGCTTGTGTGTTTGTCAACAGTCTCTGCCATCCAAAGAGATTAACACTAGATGTTCGCTCTATGGACAATCCTAGCTAATGAGCAAATCTAGTGTAGGCAACTCCGTTTCACCAAAACCAGATCATAGCAAAATAACTAAGAGGATGCGTTTACCTGCTGAGGAGACTGCACCAAGGTAATCCATCTATTCTTAAGGAAATTGCAAGGCCTTCTTTCAGGGCAGTGGTACAAATGTTGAGAAGCTAAATCAACTTTTACATTCTTTTTTTGCTGTTTACATTCTTTTTGTGCTGCTGAATAGCAGAAAAAGAACACTGCAGTATAGCTGTACGTTTGGAAGAGCATATAAGCACTCTGAATTTTAGCATCATTTTACTTGGCACTTTTGCTTCTTTGAGTGAGAGTTTTAACAAAACCATGAGAAGGATGAGATAGAGATTGCTGAAGATTAACAATCCCCAGCCATAAACTATCACAACACAACTGTAATTAAACAGGATTCCTGAAAAACTCCCAGACATGTCCTAGTCCCCAGTCTCCAGGCACTCAGGGTTCACTATAACCTTAACATAAAGCCAGAAGATAGTCGTAGGCTTGCACTTGTTTTCTGCTTTGAACAGTAACAAATAAAATGACATTTTGTGAAGGCCCTGCATCCTTTCACAGTGATTGCTGTTGCAGAGATGCTTGGTATTTTTCTCTCCAGCTGGGCTGTGAGGGGCAGAGTGAATTTTTTTCAGTTTTCTGTATTGCTGCTATAGGAATGGGTGCATTGCATTGCAGGGAGGCTGCAGATGTGAAAACTGAGATCAATCTAGGTTATGTACATAGTAGACACCAGGGACCAGTGGCTGCACTTTCTCCCAGCAACTGGGCAAAAGAAGCAACTCCAGATTTTGAGCCAGGTCAAGCTTGTCAAAGAAGCAGATGCAAGCTGTAGTTCTACCTTCAAGACCCCTTCAGACATCCTCATGAGCATAATAATGCCTCCCCAACAGCTTGTAACAAGGTAAACAAACGCATGTACCCACACCTATAGTAGAGGAGGTTATCAGCTTTAATGCAAGGAGCACATATGCCCAAAATGTCATTTTACCATGTATAACTAACAGTAAAAGTGCAATTAAATACTTGTGTTACCTGGATAACTTTTGGTGGTAACTAAAGCAACCTAACAATTATCAAGAAAAAAAGAGGCTCCCACAGCCAAGAATGAATTGTACCAACAGAGCTTTTTGAAAATTCAAACTTGTTATGCCACTGAATACTGATATATATATATACACAAGGGCCAGCCACAGCTCAGAAACATATGGTCCATGGCGGTTAAGTTCCCTAATGGTTGAGAAATGTGAGTTTACAAGTGGTGTTTTAAGTTTGTGTATCTAAGCAATCATGAAAGAGAGGTGACAAATTTCCCGGGAAACACCTTCTTGAGTGACAGGAGTAGATATGCCCCTAATGTGGCCACAGCTCACCACATGGGAATCACATCACAGCGCCGCTGTTCCAGAAACTCCTTCCATTTGCTGGTGCACTGCAGATAATGACCCCAGCTGCTTCATGACAAGTAAGATTTACTAAAGGAGGGGATAGAAAATTATATAAACCCAAAGAATCTGTGTATAAGTCACAGCACATTAGAGACCTGTATATGACAGAATAGTTCCCTTAGCTATGACAGAATAAAAAGAAACCCCATGTTCACCTTACCATCTGCTTGTAACAGTCCTTCTTTCTACATATGAGGCCTTGTGAGTATTGAGATTAGTATGATTTCTCTCTCCAACAACCAGCTCCTCTCTGGAAAGAGGGACTCCTTTTGTTTTTGTCAGTTTTTGGGCTGTTGCCCTTCTAGACAAAACCAGTCCAATAGTCTCAGCAGGAAATCACGCCAGTGGTCTTGGAGCCAGTTGGTCTCCTATTATCCTATTCCTGTGGAATGGCTTATCTTGAGTCATTGTTTCCTTACAGCCTCTTTTTAGACTTAATCAATGTACTCATACAGTGACTACCCTATAATAAGGTCAGCGGTGTATTTACACGTTATTATGGCCTGCTCAACATCCATCACAATAGTTAACTTGTCTGATTTCTGTCATTGTAGAGATGGGCCTTAGGCCCATAATTTCTTGGCTGAACTAAAAAATATCTTTTAGAAGGATACCCAAAGCTTAAATAATTTTTGGAAAATATGATCAAATACTTCATAAAAACAAATGTGTAATGAGACAAAGAAATACAACCAGAAGAAGATGAAAGACTGGGCAGTCTTTTTGCTTTAAGAGACGGGAATGTTATATTTGAGACAATAAATAATATTAGAAAACAATTTCGACAACAAAGTAATAAAAAGGATCAGGAAGAATACTCTGGAGATCATCTTAGTTGTATCTGGTTTCAACATCAATTCATGAGTGCACTAATATTACCCACTCGTGTCCTAAAGCTGCCCCCTCCAAATAAGACACAGTTCTGCGTAACCCAGTAATCCACCACATCCCCTCTCTGCTGATTAAATAGCTTAAAGATGTTTACTTAGTCTCTCTAGCTTTCAGGATGAAAGGCTTTTTCCTCAAATACTCAAGGCTTGTAGATAAAGAAGGTTCAAGTTTTGTTCGGTATCCTAGCCTGGAATATCCTTGGCCAAGGACACTCTCAGAATACAGTCGCCAGTTCAGTGGGAAGTGCTAAAATGAGAAGGGACAGGCTGAGGCTGCCTATATTGATGGTTCTTTAATTCAGGTCACAGTGTATTGTTCCTGCAATACAGGCCTGCAAGATAATGAAGAAAAAAAGAGGGGGAAGAAGGCAAAAGAGCACAACCTTCTGCTTGGTTTGCCAGCTTCATCTAGAGTAAATGAATAAAGAATATTCAGTGGGGGACTCCACCCTCAGCTATTGTTAAATGTACTGGAGTGGCAGAGCTTGTTAGTATTTCAGTTAAATTAAGGAAATATGCATCCAAAAGCCAAAGGGAATGTCAAAGGCTGCCACAGGTAGGAAATATCCTTTATTTCCCCAGCCTTGTGCATCCTGAGATGTAAGGCTGCTTTTTTTTTTTTTTTGCCATTACAGCAGTAAGATGGCTTTTGATCTGCTCTGGCAGCCATGGAAACACAGTGAGTACAAGCACCCTCCTCTCTGAGAGATGTTCTTTGGGTCATATGAAGGAGGTGGACACCACCTCTGAGAGCCACAAGCTGAAAAGTCCAATCCTAAACTTAATGGGTGGGAGGAGGAATCACAAGTCAGCAGGTTGTTACCAACTTGGTAATACTAAGTATGCTTTGGGCAATCAGTGTGGTCAAAGGTAGGTGAGACAGAGCAAGGATTCCCACTCTGTTTGGTCAGAGGTGCTGATTTTCTGTTTGGACAATTTTGAGAGAGTGTGAATGCAGAATGAAAGGTACAAAAGGAAACAGCTTCTGAGCCAATTTATTAAACTCCACCCAAAAAATGGATGCAGACTGAGTTGCCTAGCTTGCCCAGAAGCCAAGGAATCTACTTTAGCATTTCAAACTGGAAAAGTGTTCAGCTGAAACATTCAGAAGTGGACAGAGGTTTCAGACCAAGAAGTAGAGTCAAGAGAGAGTTTGCAGCCTGGCAAGAAGCCAGAGTAGATGCCATGCTCTTCCCTCCCTGCCCAGAGAGGTGTGCATGTGAGCTGGCTGGTGTTCCATGCATGCTTCCCACCTGCTGCACTGATGTCCCCATGAGAAGAAGATGCTACTTCTCTTCCAGTTGAAGACCAGATATGCCAGTTACCTCTGCCAGCAGCCAAAAAGCTTGGAAAGAGTAAGAGAAAAGACAGAGGAAGGGAGCAATAAAAAACAGGAGATGACAGAAGAAGTGGCAGGAGCAGAGAGCCTGGGTTTGCTTAGATAATGACTGATGGGGCTCCCTGCCCTCCCTGACTGTAGGTCAGCTGAGCAATGCAGATCTTGATTCAGATTTCTGTCTGCAGCAAGGAGTCTCCACCTGCCCCAACTCTTGCTCCGTGGAAAACCGAAGAAGACAAGAGGCAGCCACAGCTGCCTACAGCAATCACAGTTCACCACCTGGAACAGGATTCCCTGCCACCATTTTACATTTTACAGACTTTTCAGAGTAAATTAAAGTATTTTCGTAGTGTTTCCGTAGGTGACTTGAAAAGTAAGATGTCTGAAGGCAATTCCAGATTAATAGGAAAAGGACTTGTAGGATTCTAAATTTCTAGGAGAAGGAGGCTTTCTGGACTAATCTAACCTACCCCAAACTGCTAAATCTCTACATCACGAGAAGAAAACTTCCAAAAGGCTTGTTTCATCCCTTTTATAGATTATTTACAACTAAAGGGATTACCAATGGAATAAGAATAGTAATGAGAAGTGTTATTGAAGTACTGTTATGGACAAGTGATAAAAATAAAAACATTTTGGATTAAATGTGAAATATTCTAAGTTAGACTCTAGGATTTTAATCAGGTAGGTATAGAGCTCAAACTTGAGGACTTCATCTTGTCCAGAGTTCTATTCTCATTGTATGAATGAGATCAATGGCCTTCCCTAGCGTGCATGAATTTCTGCATGGGCAAACCTGGACTACACCCAGCAGGTTGGGTCCAACAGGGTGCTCTATCATTCAGTGCACAGAAGCAAAAGCCTTACCATGGTGATAAGCTCTGCAGTAGCATTTTTCAAGTGAGTGCAAGAGCTACAAGCTTTAATTGGCTGCAGCAGGACAGTACAGCTCTAACTTATACAGGACTCGTGCATAGAAAGAGAAACTTGCTTTTAGCATGATTTTAACCATGCCTTCTTCTGTCAGCAAGTAAGGATCATGAAAAACAATTCTACTGTTCTACGAGGACACACTGATACTCCATGCACCTTACAAGCTTTTGCTTCTCTAATTCACCTTCTGCTCAAGTTAATAGGGTTACAAAATGTATTAATCTAACTGGCAGGATTGCAAACTGGACTGAAAAATGCCTAGTTACAGCATTTATCATAGACAGTATGCATGTGGAACCATATTCAGAAAAAGTGCACTGTGATTACTGACATTTTTACAGTTTGACGTTTTGCCCAGTAAATCTCATAGCAGATAAGTAGAGGAATTTGTTCAATAATTTTGCCGTGTTCATTATTTACAACCATGATTTTTGGGGGCATTCACTATAACTGAATCTCTGTTTGCCCCTATAACTTTCTAACAATTTCTAATTTTTGTTTCTAACTTTTGAACCATTTAATGACAGATAAAAATATATTAAATCATTTTGATCATAACCAGCTTATATATGCAGGGAGAATTGCTCCATGTAATAATATTTTTGGTATTTAAGTATTAAAAATTTGGAAGAGGAAAAAAGTGACATGGAAAATTTAGCGATGAAAACTGAGTGAAATCTTGGAGATCTGTGAGAGCTGTTGATTAGATAATTGGGTTTCCTGATTTTCCAATGAGGAAAGAAGATAACTCTGGCTAAGGTGATAGATGGCAAACAAACAAAAAAAGATGATGGTAGAAACAGAAATGATGACTCGCAGAGCTACAAATATTAAGAAGAAATTTGCATATACAAGATATAAATCCTTGCAATAGGGGTAGGTCATTAGCAGTAAAACTTTTAATGTAGGAATGTTGATGGAGAAAAGATAGAAGCATTGCATAAATATTTCTGTTCTGCATTTGAAAAGAAGCA
Organism: Eurystomus gularis; assembly: GCA_013400335.1. Classification (NCBI taxonomy): domain Eukaryota; kingdom Metazoa; phylum Chordata; class Aves; order Coraciiformes; family Coraciidae; genus Eurystomus; species Eurystomus gularis. The sequence goes on from VZZY01017450.1 coordinate 20,336, forward strand.
GAATGAGATAATGCCCTGGTTTGAGTTAGAACCACACGAATTCTGTTCAGTGATTTTACTTTACAGCTGAATCTCTTCTAACTGCACTTTCTGAAGTTAATGGTGTACTTTCATAGACAGTGTCTGCTTCTAGCAGTGATAATGCTTGATGTTTAGGGTCTCTAAGGATTGGTGTGCAGACCAAGGTCACTGCTAAATCTTGTGTAGCGCACCTTGACAGATACTAATTTCATAAGAGAAAAATAAGTTTTTAACCACTCTGCTAAGCAGTATTCAGAAAAAGAGGAACTAGGATAAAATAACCAGGCTTGAATATCTTCAATGCAAAAGTCCGGGAAGTTTTTGTTGGTGGATCTTTAGTCCAGGGGCACAAACTTTTAATAATACTTTGAATGCTAGCAGGACTCCAGAGTGCAAACACTGTGCAGGAGTCAGGGAGGGCGAAGGGGATAACCCAGTGGACTACAGCAGGCTCCTATTAATCCCCACAAAATAAATGGAAAAATTAATATGGTAATGCCCCAACTGGAGGTATTCAAGGACAGTGATATAATTAATGTGTGCTTTTTTCATAGGAAATGAGTTCATTTAAACAAACTACAGATCATTACTTGATGAAAAAACAAGGTTGGATTGTAAAAGTAATGAAGCAGATAAAATCTATATTAGGCATTCTGGAAGGCATTTAACTCTTTAAAATGCATTCCATTTCATTTTAATACAAATGGATGCTATAAAGCATCAACAGAGAACTTCAAATACCTGAAGAACTGGTGTTCTGATGTGCCAAATTCCAGCAGACTAACAGGATATCAATGCAGCAGTCATTGCCACATTAGTGGCAAAGCAAACACATGGATCTACACGTGGCAGCAAAGCATTAAAATAGCAGAGCTGTATCAGTGACCAGAAGTATCTGGAGCCACCGTCCCACCCACTTCGCATGTGGACCCTGCAATATTCCGTCCTACATCAGGTAAAGATGATGTCATAACCTGCAAGTGGAATGAAGCATCCTGTCACTGCTCCACATCCCGTAACTGTTTCCATAGGCTCTCCTGGTATAGTAAGGGCAGCTGTAGTTACCTGATTTTTGGCTATCATGCAAAGCAAATGCATTATCAAATTTTTAAAATCCTCAAGGTAAGAGCTGTCTCTGCCTTACTTATCTATACAGTGCCAAGCCCCACGTGCCATCGATGCCTGTTTACAAAAGTGTTTTTAAGCATGCAGATCATCTGCTGGCACATGTTAGAGGTTGAGTAGGTGCAAAGAACAATATTCATTTATGCTAAGCAATGATTATCTGGTCTGAGCCGAACTTGTCATGTTCTAAAGACACTAGTTAAGCCCTTCCTTCAGACAAGCATTCTCTGCTTTCCTCAGTTGTTTGGGAGCCAGTCACATACACCTATAGCAAAGTTTTGTCACCTTCTTGACCCTGGCCAAAATATGATCTGCAGCATGAACGGGGAAAGCGCCACTCACTTAATGACAGCAGCCTTTCAGCTTCATAAAGTCTTGCCTAAATGCTCTAGCTTGTCTGCACTGAATGTCCTCCAGGTAACGTCTGGATGATTTGAGATGTTCTGCCACCTGTGTGAGGTGTGGCATCAGCCCTGCCTTTCAGAAGCCTCCTTGATGAGAAGTTAAACATGCAGTATACTGCAGTGTGAAATCACACACAGTCTCTGGGAAGAGTTTTCAGGACCTTCTAGAATTGTGTGGTTTATTTGTTTGTTTTTTTTTTCATTTCAGCTGTGCTATATGAACATCTGGGGAAACGGTTATGTTCTCACATACTCATTGGCATATTGTATTGAGGTGCAACTGGTTTACAGTTAAATACTAAATCCCATGTTTACACACACAATGAAATTGTAGCAGTTGCAACAACTCCAGCTGACAGGTCAGAAGTAATCAGTCCATTATAATCTAAAAGACAGAGATTTTAGATGGCAGGAATGTTCTGTACCTCATAAACAAACTTTATAACTTCAGGGGTGACCAACAGAGAATACTATCATCAATAAGAGAAAAAAAAAGTCTCCAGTGTCTTATGGCTTACTTCAACACCAATTACCCTCTGGGCATAACTATATTCATGAGGTTTATCACGAGAAACTTCAGCCAAAAGTTCTTTCCAAAGCTGTGGATAATGTCATTTCTGCCAAGTATAAGTAAAGGCTTTGAAAACACATGCCACAAGGCAGTTATCCTGCAACCACACTCCTCTCAATTAAGAAACCTGAATTGGTTGGTTGCAACATTTGAAATGTTGACAGGGCTGCTCTTAAGAATCATGTATATTTTAAGAAGTCATTTGCTATAATGTGCTACAAAGTCAAAATATCTCAGAAAAGGATCTATAGTGAAAAATCCATTTAAGAATAATGAAGGCTTTAATGACAGCCAGAAATTTTCTGACATCAGTGCCCTCAGGATTGCATTCACATTTTGTAATGGGAACAAGCAAAGATGGCCTCTTTTCCTTGCTGCTGTGCATAAGTGTTACATAAACAATTCTGTATCTAATGATACTACAGTTGTCAAGGTTTAGGGTCAGGTCCCCTCCACTAGACCTTTAACAGATGCTCTCTGTTAACCCCTCTCCCCTCCCAAATGGGAAGAGAAAAAGAATAAGGGAGAGAGACTTATGGATTAGAAAAGAAAACTAAAACAGCTTTGATGAAAATAATGGAATATATACAAAACTAGTGTTGAACTCGCCCCCCCGTCCGCCGATGGCAATTACGTCACTGCCACCACTGATGCTGTGGAGCAGGCACCGGGGAAAATCCCAGACTGGACTCAGCAGCAAATGGGAACAAGATTCAGGAGCTGCATTCTGGAACTGGATTCGGGAATGCATGGATGGAGATCTAAGGTGGAATGGACGGAGTCCTCCTTGAATGCCGGCCATTGAGGAAGCCAGATTGATCCTCATGATTCCTCACCTTTAATGAATATGATGCATATGGGGTGGAATATCTTGCTGGCCAGCTTAGGGTCACCTGTCCTGGCTGCTCCTCCCCACAGGTGCGGCCTTTCACTTTCTGCACCCCCTGATGTGGTACACAAGAGTTAGCAGTGACCTTGGTCTGCACACCAACCCTTGGTAGTCACTCTAAACATCAAGTGTTATCACTGCTAGAAGCAGACCCTGTCTTAGAAGAGACTTAACAGAAAAGTAAAATCACTGAAAATAATTAGTTCTGTTCTAACTCAATCCAGGACATACAGTCTACTCTGAAATGCATTTACAGCTCCAAATTGCAAAGATGTCTAATGTGGTTGAAAGCAGAAGGAAAAAACTCTCTTCTCCATCAGTTTGTGCTGTGAGGGCAAATTTCAACTTAAACCTGTAGCTCATAAAAGCGTAAGAAAAGCTTATGATATCAGAATAAAATAGTAATTGAAATTCAAGTTCAGTTTTCTGCTTATCTGACAAGAGAGCTGAGAAAATATAATTGCCTACAAAATTATAACAACCTATTAAAAACCTATTAAAAAATGATACATCCATTTACATAGTCCAAAAGCATTATGTCAGAACAATCTGTTTTAAACTCCCCTTTTCTGAGAAACTACTTGAACCCTTACCAGAAGTATGGGTATTAGCAGTAGCACCTTATACTCTTTTTGAAGCACTAGTGTTACCTATAATTTTCCATGTTGTCTTGGTCTAACTGAAGAGATGACTTCTGGAAGTCTGTGGCTCACTTGATTTTGCTACTGGATTTCAACAGAAGTCTAGTGAATATAGTCTTCTAAATTTGACCTTTTTTCTTCCAACTTCAGTTTTTCTAGGTTTCAAATTCCCAGTGAAAATACATCAATAAGTAAATTGTAGATAATAAGTAATTATTACTTTACATGAGCAATTAATAGTCAGTTATATCCTTCTATCAAGATTGTCTTGGCTTTCCAATCTATCACCTCAGTAGCTTGACAGAAAGTGAATTTTATGTCCTACTAATACCTTTGCAGTATTAGAATGGTCCCAGGGTCTTAATTTGTACAAAGAAAGTTAAAAGCTTCAGACTTTTGGAAAATTAAAATGATTTTGATTTTTTCCCAGATTCATAAAACTTTCTTTTATATTTATCAGAATTTAAAAACATAAAAATATTTTTTAAAAAATATCTTCTCTTTTTTTTTTCAGGAGGGTCACAAAGACTGACCACCTTTCCAAATGGTGCTGGGTTTAGTTTCCTCATCAAGAAATTCCAAATCAGTTCTATTTACTTCAGTTTCCCAGACTGGATTCCATAATGTCCTTCACTCCCCAATTTTTTATTTTCTGCTCTTTAGCATTCTGAGTTCTCTGATGACTTTTACATTCAAGTTCTCCTTTTCAAAGTCTCTATGTTTGTCTGTGCCAGTAATCATAGAACCTAGTCAGAAAAATTTCTGCATGAAATAGAAACTAACATAATCTTATTTATCTACCTCACTTGCTAGCAGTAGTTCCTGTATTAGATATTAATCTGACATTAGAAGATTAGTATTTCAACCCAATGAGCCTGTATGTGATTACTTATTTCTGGATCCCAGGAAGGATCTTACTGGGTCAGGACTCTGGTGTCAGAGACCACACTAGGAAATCTATAGATCATGAGCAACAAATTCCTGGAACTTATTGCCAAAAAACTTAACAGGAACAAAAGCATAGGACAATAGATGGGGCAGGGAGGGCAGGGGTGGGGGGGGGCATTGTACGTAGTGGAAGGGCTGGAATGTGTAGAGCTTGCATTTAGTGATGGCATAGTTGAGAGCCTTTGGGTAAGGATTAAGGGACAGACAAAACAGATGGCATCTTGGGAGTTTGCTATGGGCCACCCAATCAGGATGATGAAACTGATGAGTCATTCTTTAAGGAACTACAGGATGCCTCCAAATCATCTGCCCTTGTCCTTATGGGAGACTTCAATTTGCCAGGTATCAGGCAAAGGAATTGCCTGAGATTTATTTAGGAATCTTTTGGACCTGAGGGAATAGTAGGAAGATGTGCCAGTGAAGGTTTAGGTTGGACTTTAGACCCAGAGGGTGGTGGAGCACTGGAATAAGCTCCCCAGGGAAGCAGTAACGGCACCAAACCTGACAATATTCAAGAAACATCTGGACAATGCCCTTGGACACATGGGGTAAAGGCTGTCAGGCACTGGACTAGGCTGTCCAGGGAGGTGGTTGACTCACTATCCCTGGTGACATTTAAAGGCCATGAAGATGTGGGGCCGGGGGACAGGGTTCAGTGGTGGATGTGGTAGAGTTAGGTTAGTGGTTGGACTCGATGATCTTGAAGGTCTTTTCCAACCAGAATGATTCTGTGATTCTGTAATGAGTAACTGGAACCTTTAAGCTGATCAAAGAGAAAGCTAATCACTACCTACCTGGAGTTAGAAACATTTCTCAAGGACTTTCATTTTTTTTTCATACTCTGACTTTGCAAGAAAATGACCCCAAATTCTGTAAAGATGTTAATGTTGTCAAGAACAGTGTACCTTCTGTAAAGATTTTTGAGCTTCTTGCAAAATGAGTCCCTTATATTTAGAAAACATATACATTTTCTGCATTGCAGTAAGCCAGCTTTCTCTCCACAATTACACCCTTTTCACTGCCAAGGAGAAAGTTAAGCTGCTAACACTCTGACTGAGGAGACCACAGAACTATTTGACTCTCATGTTCCTATTTTTTCTCGTCAGTTTTGGCAGCTGGGGATGAATTGCATTAAACTTTGCCTGTATCTGCTGACCCAAACAGTTTATTAAGAGAGAGGAACTTCATCAGGGTGGACAAAGAGTGACTGACAAAGGAAAAAACAATCCCAAGTTTAACCAAAGGTACTGTCAGTGATACTTGTGAGATCTCTGACTGCAAGGGGAGTGACCAGCTGCACGTTTCATTGAGCATTCAAAACTGCTGATAATAATCCTGTTCTAGTTTCTGCTTGCTTAGGGGAGATACACATTTGCAAAATCCTCCCAGCTGATGATTGAAATATTTCTTACCAAGGTCTTGTGCAACATAAAGCACAGTGCAGCCATCTCCACAATATTTCAACACCCATCGAGATGAGAGGGCGCTCTTCACATTCTTTCTGAGGTTAAGAGACTCTTTGGCATCTTGACTGCAGCCTCCAGCTAGTTCTGGTCCTTGCCCTCATCAATTCTAGTAGCATTGTATCATTTTTTTTAGCCATCCTAAGGGTACAAAAAGTTACTTGAAGGAGCCCTAAGGCTACTTGATGTGAGGAAGAGCATCCTTTACCAAGGAGAATTGCTGGCCATTTCTGTGCCCACTGCTGCTTCAATATAGATGTTGAACACAGGAGAGTCACAGGCCGCAAAGCTGATAATGCTCACCCCAGCAAGAGTCCTGTACACTGATCCCAGAGGCTGAAAATCCCAGCATTTCTGCCAAAGACAGAGGTGCAACACCAGCTGAACCACAACTTACCCTGTGTACCCCAGTCAGGATTTTGCTATAGCCCAACAGGAGGTGATGTCCTCGCTGCCACTCACTGAAGTGATTTGTGGTTGTCTGAAGGCAGCAAGGCCCAGAATGGCTCCTTCTGTGACTTGACTCATTTATGGTGCATTTGTGTATTTGGCACTCACTACAAAAAAGAAATCTGGGAAATTATCAAACTCTTTTAAAATAGATTTTAGATAGCCTGCTTCAGGCAAATCCACTTAACACTCAGGAAACATATGATATCCCCTTTCTTATACTCTCTTTCTGTACACACTGCCCTTCTCTCCTAATAGTCACACAGGTCATAATCCATCCCCTTCTTGTTTTCATGTAGTTTTATTAATATGAAACTTCTCTAAAAGTCAGTCTTTCTACCTTGCACATTCAGTTAGACACTCCCTTCCTAGCCTTCAAACTTACTGCTGCATCTGGGCTTCACTTAGTCCAGCACTTGAATTGTTGCTGCTAAAATGAGCTCTTTGGTTTTCTTTGCTGTGTTCACCTGTATGTCAAGATAAGGATCCCGTCTTTCTCATTAAGACTTTCCCCCTGCTTATTCTTACCCTATACTGCTGTTTTGAGTGCTGATGTGGCTTTCCTTTTTTTGCTACTCAAATTAGCTCATTCGTTCTCCCCTAGTGTAGTTTCTGCAGGGAGGAGCCCTCTTCGATGGAGTCTGAGTTTTCACCTCACAGAATCTCTGTGGTTGGAAAGGACCTTAAAGATCATCAAGTCCAACCGTTATCTATCTCTACCAGACCACTTCTACATCATATCCCTGAGCACCTCATCTAGACAGCTTTTGAACACACCCAGGGTCAGTGACTCAACCACCTCTCTGGGCAGCCTGTTCCAGTCCTTGACAACCCTTTCAGTGTAGAAGTTCTTCCTAATGTTTAACCTAAACCTCCCCTGAAGCAACTTAAAACCATTCCCTCTTGTCCTGTCAGTTGTGGAGTGTAAGAAGAGGTCAGCACCCGCCTCCCTTTCAGGTAGCTGTAAAGAGTGATAAGGTCATCCTTCAGCCTCCTCTTCCTCAGACTAAACAACCCCAACTCCCTCAGCCGTTCCTCATAAGGCCTATCCTCAAGACCCTTTACCAGCTTTGTTGCCCTTCTCTGCACCCTCTCCAGAACCTCAATGTCCCTCTTGTACTGTGGTGCCCAAAACTGAACACAGTACTCAAGTGAACACAGGTGCCTCAGTGTTCCCCTTTACTGGGACCTTGTGAGCTTATGACATGTAAACATGTAAGAAGTTGTGATTGTAGAAGTGACAGTAAGAACGTGTAAGAAACAGGTAACAAACTGCTGATCATTCTTCAGGAGATCCATATCCCAGTGTACTAAGTCTTCTGCCTCGTTGGTCAGAGAGCTCATGCTCTAAAAGATACAAAGAGCAGGAAGCCTTGCTACTTCTAACATTGTCCGTTGCCCTTATCAACAAATACTTTGCACAAGTTAAACCACTCATATAACCATCTCGTTGCCTTTCCACGTCCTATATCTAGAAGCCAAAATAACAAGTTACCAGATGACAAAATCCACTTGGATATTCAGGAATCCACTTGTGATGTGCCATAAGCATAAATATGCACACAGATGCACTCCCCACAAACAATTTATATAATGTTGCTGAGAGGCATTTGAAAATATTAATATTTAGCTTTTAAGCACCTTAATATAAAGCCCACTTTCAGATTAACTAATACCAAATAATCACAACTTTATGAATACCCTGATTACCTTTAGAAAGATTTATAGGATATTATTGAATAATAAGCAATTGATACATCATTCTATATGTCAGCCAACTCGTTCCTACCATAGAGAAGGAAGAAACACTGCAGATGGTGTAAGTTACCATTGCGTGGAGGATGCAGGTTTGGAGAAGGTACTAGTACATTAAGCAAAATTGCATGGTAAGAAACTTCTTATACTAGTAGTTCTTAAGAACCAGCCTTAAATTTAAACTTCCTAGTTTCTAGTAACCAGTCTACCAGTATCTGTCTGTAAAGATGTGGTAAAGAATTTGTAACAATGATGGAGATTCTACTAAAATGTTATTTTCCTATGAGAAAATCTAATGGTTGTCATGATCCACAGTAAAAAAAGAAATATCTATATTGCAATTGACTACTTCAGGTTGCTTTGTTTTCAGACTTTGGAGTGTTTTGGCTTCTAAAATGACATAGAATTTCCAGACTATATAATTTTGGATGCTAGCTGTGTTTCATCCCACATGCTTGTAATCTAAACACATTTGAGATAGTTTCTCTGGAAACAAGGATTCACTCTTGGTTTTCAGGCTATAGTATGCTATCTGTTTTTGAAAGAGAATTCCCTAGTGAAACTGGTGAGGTTAAAATGATTTAGGGCCTTTTTGTCAGAGAAACAATTGCATTTTCCATCAAGTTTAACATCCTGATAGTTCTCTTTGGGGGCTCGATTCAGTCTCACTGAGTCCATCCGGCTCTTTCCACTGCTCACAGAGCCAATAGCATCAAATTTTCATTTGGCTTTGGTCACTACTGCCTGATATCCAATATACTTTATCATTATACTCACAGCTAGCTTTATATAGATGATCACTGTTGACACTGCGATTATTTAGATTTTTATTTATTAACCTGCACTATTGTTCCCTATAATTAACACAGCATACTTGGGAGGTATTCCAGACGAACCTACTTGAAGGCAGTCTAGATTGCATTCAACTAGGTATCTTGGCATTTTGCAAGGAGAGGTTTCTTTCTTTCTTGACTTTGCTATGAGGTCAATAATTTTCCATAAGTTTATGTGGGGAAAAAGTTTGTTGAAATGATATCCAGGGCCTCTTTTTAACAATAATTTTCCTTTGCTATATCTTGCCAAGATTATTTAAGCCTCCCAGTGCATATTTATAGGAAGTTTGGACAAGGATGGAAGGAGGATTCATTTTTTGAGCTCTCGTTCAAGAGTCTGAATATTTCATTGCTTTATTAAAAAGGAGAATTTTCACCCTGCTGTAGCTTTTGGATACCTGCAAGAAATGTGTTTTCACAGGTTGCTCCAAGGTTTTTAGTACAAACATTTATATCCAACTTGCAGTTACAGCACATGCCTTTGTGATGATGGATACACTCCAGAGCCTTTGCCACCTGTCAGCCCCTCACCTGGGCACTGCCTGGCCCTGGAAGGGCTTTGTGCTTCCTGTACCATGGAGATTTCAACGCAGGGCTCTTCCAAGACAGGCTTGGCTAATGTTGCCTTGAGACAGATCCAGTACAATGTTTACCGGAGGCTATGACATGGCTTTGACCTCACCTTTGCCTTTAAGTTTTTCCAGTTTCAACTGTCACTGGATTTCACCGGTATTTTCTTTTTCTTTGTTGCTTGTTAACTGCTGCTCTTCTTGTATTACCTTAAGTATGGATCAAACAAAGGAAAATAGATATAAAAGTTAAGACTAGTCATCTTCTCTGTTGTCTAGGCAGAGAGAATTGAACACTCACCAAGATAGGACTATAAACTTATTTGTAAGATTTTAACATATGCTTAAAGCATTTGTGGTCATTGTTACAGAAATAATGGTGCAGGATGTGCCTGGTGTGATTCTAGGAGTTGCATTTGGGACACTGAAAGGGTTTCATCCTCCTCAATGCTGGTACATGTCTTCTGTACACTGACATGCTCCATGGTGTTTGCTAGATCCAGATAAATAAGGAAAGGCTCTCAACTTGGCTCAAGCAAGAGAGCAAGCCTGGTGGAACATGGGAGAGTGGTGGGTGCTGGGGAGTTGAACAGCCCACTTTGAGTCCTGGGAACTGAAGAGAAATATTATTTAGCAGACTACCTCCACAGACATATGAGTCCTCCTCAAAAATCATTCAGGAAAAGCCAGGAAGAGAGGTCCTCATTAGCATGACAGCTCATGTAGACCATGTTCCTTTCGGGATTTCCCAGCAGAGGTCCCTCTCATCAGATAGTTGACTAATGGATTACAACCGTCATTCTTCATTTCCTGTGAAGAAACTCGCAAGAAGTAAAAGCTTCAAGAACATCCCTCTCCCTTTTCCAAACTGCATTCCCATCATAAAACTTTGAGAAGTTATAATAGGAAAAAATTGGGGTTTTTTTCTTTAGTTGTGTGTTCTCAGACTGTTCTAAAGGGTCTATAAACTAGGGCATGCAGCTGTGCAATGGATAATCTGCATACTTACTCGTTCCCTGACTACAGGCCAGAGGCTTCTCTGTGACAACATAGGAGTTCTGACTGGGCACCAGGTCTGAAAAATATATATGTACACATTGTCATTGCACATCTGGAATTTAGAATTGCTAATGGATATGCTGTGATAGAAAAGTGTCTGGCCAATAAACTTGGTTTATATATTTATTTTAAAAAGCATTACCACATTTCTGGCAAGTAGCCTTCCATCCTCTAGACTTCACACCAGTGCATCTGGAATGCTAAGCAGCTCTTTCAGGGATGCAGCCATACCCCAAAAGGCACCTTTTTTATTTGAAATAACTGTAAAACCTCATTAAAAAGGAGGAAGGTGGTGTTTTTCCCTATGGAGGGTTAAATACTGAGCATATCAGCTCCTACAATCTCAGGAACCATAGGTGAAAATTCTCTTTCAGACTTTCAGTTAACCTACTTTATCTTACAGAATGCTGCTATAACCATGCACAGCTGTCTCTGAATAATGTATTTTTACCTTATTACATGTGCAACTCTAAAGAACAATTGCAAGTAGCTTGTTGCAGGACTAGCAGTGGAAATCTGAGCACTTTGAGTTTCTATGTGTCACTTTGACCCTCTGATTGTAGTCAACCAAACCTGCAGCAGGGCAGATGTGAGAGTCCCTGCGCTACGGCTCACCCTCTGTAGGGCTGGGGATGTTCTGTTTGTCAACTTGGTCTCTCTCAAGTGCTGGGAAGTTAAGAGAAAGAATCAGACATCAGCAAATAGCGAAAACTGTGAGACCACTGCCTGTCCAGGTGCGTTCATAGATGGCCACCAGAAAATTACATACCATGGTGATGCATGAAATGTATTTCAGCCAAGTTAAAGGCATGTCTCGTTTAATGGCCATCTTTACAGTTATGAAGCCCTGGCAGACATGGTGAGTGTTTCACATCTTGATGCAGAAGCAATCTGAAGTGCTCCCCTGAACAAGGGTAGTCTTTCATTTTACTTATATTTGCTTCTGTAAATCTCATACGTTTACACAGTGTGCTCTGTGCACAGAGCATTTTTAAGGCAGGAGCCAACTCTGGGCCAATGGCAGCAGGCAGTAACCCTGTATGTTTAGGGAGGATTTGTAGGGCTGGATTACTGAAATCCTTGAGAACCAGAGACATGATCTCATTTTCTTCACTCAAGATTAGGAATTAGGCTCAAACTGTGAAACGAGGGGTAAAAGATCAGCTTTTTATGATCAGACCACCTAGATGGTTTAATGGCAGCTGTATTGTTGTTCACATGGTGGCTTTGCAGGTTCTTAGATATGAAAAAAAAACAACTCATGACCCCCTTTCTCACCCATTTCCCACCAAAGGCCCCATGATTGGCTTTATCAACAAAACCAGAACCAGGCAAGTCAGTGCTTTATAAAGCTTTATTGCAAGATGTGTTTACATAATGCTGTAGAGGTGAGCTTTTTAACTACTTATATCAAGAAATTTTGGACACAGGTCTGCGGTCAGTTTTCCATATTGACCCTGCATGGCACAGAAAAAAAAAAAAAAAAAAAGTGTGATTGTATCTTTCCAGACAGTAAAGTGGTGAGAGTGGGGGGAGAAGAGGCAGATGAGGGGTGTGTTAAAAAGGAAATCACCCTGGTTTACACTAAATATGACAAAGCTTCTGGAGGATCAATACAAATGGTAGGTGAGCTTCATGTGTAATAAAATCTTAAAGAGTAATTCAAGTTCTTTATGAAATAAAACTGAGAAACAAAGATGTAGTTTCATGGACAATTAAATTTAACATAAAACAAATTCACCTAAAATGAGAAAACAACAAACGAACCCAAAAAACTTAACCAAAAGGACCTGTAGATAATACCTCTGACCATGCATGGCTTGTTTTTTAAATTACAATTCACAGAATAACACTGCTGGAAAGCCTATTTTACACTATGCTACACAGAACATGAAAAAACATGAGTAGTGACATTTACACAATTTTACAGTATTTCTCCTTTGTCTAAGAAACACGTCCTTTTCTACTTTACATTTTTTTACAATTCCCAGCTCACAAAAAAGGACACTATACGCGCAAAGACAGTCTTTTAAAAAGGAGAAATGCACCCAATGCTACAAATAAATCTTTTCTTTCACAGAAGCCTTTGTATTAGATAGTGATTAAACAAAATATATCTCTATCTGCCACTCAATGTGAAATGGACTAATTAGAAATAATTTCAATTTTTTTTTTTTTTTTTTGCGTAAACATAAAACAACTCTGAAACTCCTTGCATTACTTGCTATGTAACTATTAAACTGCTTGCCAAAAACCTCTTGGGATTGCATCTGAAATGCCAATTAAGCCAGTTGCTGCCCCAGCTGAAAAAAAGGAAGGTAGGCCTTACATGTTGTTCTAGTGTTTACAAATAATTATTAACGGTTGCCCATAACCAAACATTTTCCCTTTCAAAAATGCTTCAGTTTATTTTCTTCTGGAGCCTGTAAGTACCTGGCAGTTTTCCCTGGGGAGAAACATCAACAGTTGTAGCCCTCACAGCTTAGACGAGTATTTCTTGCACCCTGATGCTGGAAACACCTACATACACGCGTAGAACCTGCCTTGAAGATAAAGAGAGGAGTGGTACATGTGTACTGAGCACACAGGAGTGAAAAAGAGAGAGGAATTTGCCCATGCTTCTGCCTGACACCATGTCCCTGCACATCCTTTAAATAAAGGCAGGCAGTGCTTATGCCTGCCTGTGACTTGTAGCAGGAGGATAAAGGATGTGAAACTGGTAGGCTGCCGCCTCATCCCCATTTCATCTTGGTGAAATCAAAGCATTGCAAAACCCACAACCACCCAGCATACACACACCAGAACCCAGACTACTGCTCTCGGCCAAATGGTTTCTAAAGCACTTTGGATAGACACTGGCTGTTACACTACTGGTGTACAGTGGATGCCTGACAAAAGGAACCATGTACTACACCTTCAGTGGCTTCGTGCCCCTTAGGTTTGCAGTAGATGTTGTAGTCCTCAATTGTGACCTTTCAGTGGCTTTTAGCATTCACCAGGGTATGTTTAGAGCACAGCACCCTGGGGATTTAAGCTGCTGTCCTGCCATGTTATCTAGTGCCTTGAGAGGGAATGGAGCACCTTGCAGGAGGCCCTTGCTGTTCAGTCACATGAAGACTTTGACTCCAAATTTCTGCTAAATCAGGGCATGAACTCCTATCTAGATATTCACATGCAACTTTCTATTAAGCTAAGGCCAAATCATGTTTATCTACAAATATGATGCCTTATTTTGCTAACAGAGTCAATCACTACAGAGATTTATAATAAAGGGGGTTCAAAAGAGAAAAAGAAATGCATTTTGATGCCGTTTCCCATATTTATTGGAGCAAGAAAGACCCTCATTAAACATCATTTTTTGGATTGATTTTGGATTACGGACAGAGATGTATCAAACAGAAGGGTCACACGTAGCAGCCAAGGGGCTATAAAACATCTGTAATCCATGAGCCTGATGCCTGGCCTTGCTGAAAGGTGAAGAGTGATGAATTCAGTTTTTGTGAGGGATCTATCACTCTCAATTGTGGCATGCAGCGTTCCATGGGGATGTTTCTTTACCACAGCCACATAACTGCTACTGAAAGTTATCCCTCAGTTGGCAGTGAGGGACTGTATTGTATGATTGTATGGAATCTGCTTTTAAACACCAAGGGAGATGAAAGGAAATTAGGATAGCTTTCCCTTGGTGGCCATTTCATATGCTAAAGTTTACTTCAGCATCCAGATCAGGAAGGCTTTATGGTAGCAGACAGACAAGTTATTGGCAGCAGATAGGTTCTGAAATGAACAGGAGCAGTGACTCCTGAGAGCTTGGTGGAGACACAAAACTCTGGGCACTACATTTGCAGCTGACTGGTACTATGAGAAAGAGAAGAAAGGTAGTTATTATGGCTGCATGTGTTTAAAAGCAGCCTTCATGGATCTCTATAGTAAGAAATGGGAATGTGTATTATACATTGTGTTTCCAAGACCTTTATAATTGTCAGAAAAACAATCCATATCGCACACACATTTTAAAACAACTCTTACATCCGTATGGCGGGCTCTTTTGATGATGGAGGGGCAGGCAGCAACTCAAATCCTGAAGGTTACAACCTGATCAGACAGACAGACAAAAGCGTGCAAATATAACCCACTCCTCTGTTTCATCTGGAATCCACTAGTTAGATGGAGGGGAACAAATGTTACTCCCACCGTCAGGACATGCTAGGAGACTCCAGAAGAAATACTGCCACCTTACAGATTAGCACACTGGGCCACTGGCCATTTTCATCATGAACTGAAGTGGAAATATTTTCTGAAGTTACTGCACTGTTACTGTGTTTGATGATCTTGCTGCAATAAACACTAAGAACAGTGGAATTAATCTTACTGTATACTACTGCATAACAAGACCAAGTTATCCTTCAGAAAAATTATCAGTTGTACAGATAGAGAGCAGGAACTCAGGCAAAAATACAGAAAAACAAGCATAATGGAAAAATGGACAAGGAAGAATATGCTTCACATGTAAGACATTTGCATCTAGGCAGTCTGAAATAAAACTTTTTTTTCCCCCCTGAACTTATTCTAACCCCACTCCCTATATTTATTATTTTCCTCGATAAGGAGTATATGATGTTTCACACAATTTTTGCACAATTCCTGGAAAATACATATGCCCAACTATTAGTAATTCATCAGCTATGTTATGTTTCAGATAGATGCTGTATTATGTCTAACTGTAACACAGATTTGTTTCCCGTTAGCAAGTAGTCACCAACAGTCACCTACTTTGCACATTCAGCATATTTTAATGAAAATATTAAGTTTAAAAAATTTGTTTGATTTTCTCCCTCCAATCAAATATAGGACCTCTGTCAGCATAAATGCATTTTGTTGCATTTTGTTACATTTTGGCTTATTTTATCACTTAACCAGTCTAACAGTTCAACATAATTGTTTCATTCAGGGTGTCTTCCTCTTGTTTCAGACCTTCAAGACCTCCACAAACCCCTATTACCTTCATTTCTTTGTTCTAAGCATCCTTAAGAGAGATTTTAAAAGTCCATAATGGTGAGCAGCACACAAAAATTCACTTTAAAATCCAGATGCTTGTAGGTCTTGCTTATTTTACAGTGAGATTAATTATATGCCACATCTTTCTGTTTCCTAACCAGTTTCCTCCTTTTCATAGCTTTCAAATACACAAGACGTTTTATTAATTACCCAACTACTACTTTCTGCCTACTTGTACAATTGACTTTTTAACAAGCTGTGGGGAAAATCAGATCAAACTCAATGCTATCCTTAAGAACCTTGGCTCATTAGTGACTTTCTACCCATGGACTTTGACACATGAAGATCCAAGGCAACGACAAAGAAAGAATGAAATGTTACATTCAAGAGTGAGACGACACAGGATGTTCCACCAGGAATCTCATTGCACTGTTGCCAGCTACCTGGTTCTTTCATCACTTGGATGCTGTGCTCAGTGCGATGTGATAGATGACCGAGGTTTCAAAGGTTTATTGTGTTTGGTTCAATTATCCTGAACAATCTTCAGTAATTATCCTGTCCTTAACGAGAGCAGAGTAACTTGCTGATGTACCCGACCTAGGTTGTATGCCAGAAGCAACATAGCTGTGGCATTAGGAAACCAGCATAGACTATCAATTAATCCTACTTTTCAAGTGTGTTTTGCAGCCAAAATCGAACTCAGTTAACTAGCTACCCTACTCAACTAGTTCCACAGTTAACTAGCTTGAAGGAAGCCTCAGCTGCTACTGCTGTGCAGACACATGCTTAATCTTAGACGCTAAGGCAATGGAAAGAGATAATCTTGTGCATCTTTGAGGATGATTGGTCATATACAGACTTTGGCTTAAAAAATTCCCTTTTACGTTACTGTTATTTGCAGTTCTCTTCAAAATGCTTCAGCACTGGCTAGGTTGACTGTGTTCAGTTCATCTTCACTGCTGTACATGTCCTCTGCTTAAAGGCAGATGAGTTGACTAAAGGTTCTTCAAACACACATGCTGAGGGGAGTTATAAAATGGCAAGGTAAGGGCAAACATATTGGAGTGTTCACTGTGGTACCCACTACACTTGCATCAAGGATAATCACCAAAAAAAAAGAATTAAGAACAGCAGAAACACAGCAGGCTTTTAGCAGGGCCATTTCATATTCAGATCTATTAATTTGAAATAAAATCACCACCACATTATCTTGCAGCAGAGAAAAGCAGCATGAAGGGCACAGGCAGGTGAACAAAACTTCTTGATCTTAACATCTGAATGCATTTATCGAGTATGTAAAATTGTTGGCATAGATCTCTTTCAAGCTGTACAAATGCACAGTACAGCCATAGCTCAACAAGAGGAAGGTATTCTGTGTCCTCTCCTCTATGTGCATGCTGCTCTGTACAGTATGACTGTGTATTAATACACATGAATTCAGGATCCTAAACTTTCCACTTGTATTGCAGGCCATCTCCTGCCCCATAAGGTGAATCCCATTGAATACACAGAGTTCCTACAAAAAGACATTCCTTTCCTCCTATCCAGGTGGAACGATAAGGCCCAAGAGTGAAAAACATGGTCCAGCTAGCTTCAGCAGAAGCATGATTTCACACCATAACTGTATGTGTATAGATACATGCATGCATGTCCACACATTCATTCTGTACATATACAAAGGTACACATACATTTTTACATTCTTTGGTGGCAAAATAAAAAAAATCCAAACAAACCACAGGGTTGCACAGACTGTGCGTCTTTGCTTAATGAATCTGCTTCAGGAAAATTTGGGTCACTGTAACAGGAGTTATTTTGCCTCTTTAAGGACTGTTCCTTGCATTGACAAAATGCCATACATTTACAATGACTAAAACAGGGCATAAGGAAAGCCAATGTAAACACAGCTCACATGACAGATAACTCAGAGAGAACGCCTTCCTACCTACATCAACACACCGTGAGAGAAGAAGTCATATGCTTTCACCTATAAGCATTCAAATGCTTCTCAGCTACTGTCTGGACGTCATGCTGAGCTGTGGCACACCCTTCTTCTGCCCTGGCTGTGGGGATTCACTTTTTGTTACTTATTAAAATCGAACTAACAGAGGAAGGGAAGTTGGGAGCAGCAGAGGAGGCTGGCAGGTCAATGCCACACCAGAGGGTTGTCAGCCTGTGTGCTTCAGATGAACGGCTCTTCTTGTTGCCACCTCTGGGATGTCAAACCTGCATCTCAGAGGTGCTGATGAGGCCCAGTGCTTTGGCTTCTTCCGGTGTCAGTCCACTCTTTAGTGTCCTTCTCACTGGATGGTCATAAATTACAAAAGCAGGCAAAAAAAAAAAAGAAAAAAAAAGAAAAAAAAAAAAAGCAGAAAACAAATTAGAAGTGATAATTACACAAGACTTTCAGCTGAAAAAAACTCTGTTAACATGCAAGCTGAGTCAAATCAAAAGTTACTATGTACTCAGGGCCTCAAGTTCAGAAATACAGAGTAACACTCTGTGCCAAATCCATGGGAGCATTAAGTACCCAGCATCTCCAGTCAAGCAAAAAGACATTTGTCATTGACATTTAGCATTTTAAGGAAAAATACCAGGGCATTTTAATATTTTTTTTTTCTCTGAAATTGTATCAGCTGATTTTCAGTCCACAGAAAGCATAATCTACCCTATTATTTCACACTTTCATAAACATTTTCAAAAATGTTTTTTTGATTGTGTCTGTATTGGGTCTGGCCCAGTATCTTTATAGGGCTCAACTGAATTTATCAGTACCAAATCCTACGTGACCCCTTAAAGGTGTAAAATAAACCACAAAAGTGAAAAGATTGAACATGTGACTATTCTATAGTCAGTTCAAATCATTAAAATGATTGTCTTCCTGCATGCTCCCCTTTCTTCTGTAATGTTCCCTCATCCTAGCTCCATTTGCATCATCTTTGCCATTACTACTCTGCAGCATTTTAGTTAAATTTAGTTGATATGTTGAGGCCAAAATCTTGTTTATTAATTTTCTCTGAAGTGTTCTGAACACTAGGCCTGACATAA
Source organism: Eurystomus gularis (assembly GCA_013400335.1). NCBI lineage: Eukaryota > Metazoa > Chordata > Aves > Coraciiformes > Coraciidae > Eurystomus > Eurystomus gularis. The sequence goes on from VZZY01017450.1 coordinate 39,109, forward strand.
AACTTTTAAAATTTGTGATCGGCTTTTTTATTCAGAAACAAGTAACTATGTGACTGCACACACTGAACATTAGTGTCCTAGTTTTTCTGACACCATAATTTTCAGGTGAATGGGCTTTAGGTGCAAGACACAAATGGGGTGTTCACACTTTGATATTCCTCAAGTACAAAATGCACGTTCAGAAGTTTAAGCTTCATGCAAAGCATAAACAATAACTTTCTGTTGAACAAAATATAATCAGCCCCAAAATAATGAAGTCTACAGGAAACTCTTAGAGAATTTTGCAGACAAAGCTTAAGAACTTCTTGCACTGCCATTATCTAGCATAATTAAAACTTCTAACTTATTAAGATATTCAGTCCATGTAACTGAAACTGGTGGCCAAACTTAAGGGTCTAGCCAGAGTGAGAGGATGGAATGGATCGGTATAGAAACAAGAGGATAAAAGAAAGGGAAAATACAGCATAGCTGAACATTTTATACCATGCAGGTAGGACGAATGTGATCTATGTTTGATAGTCAAACCACTTTCATCAGTTACTGGGGTTGATCAAATGAGCTGGGAGTGCCACATATGTAATTGTTCCTCCATTATCAAACCCTTGCTTGAAAGTTTTTCTCCAAGACACTATCCTTTCTCATACTGGTTTTGCATACTTATTAGGGACCACGAGGAGTTGGCATGGCAGACTTTTATGAGATCCACTTTTTCCTACAATACTGATCAGCAACACCTTCCAAGTTTAACAATTAGCTTAAAGCAGTACAAGATTAAGTGCAACTGATAAAGCTAAGATTAAGAAAGACTAAAAAAAGTACTACCAGAAGAACAATACACTTCAAAAAATGCTCTGGTCTCCATGGTGCAGAATACCCAACACAGACTTCTGAGTCAGCCCTCATCACTGGCATCCTTTCATACTTCTCAAATTTGATATCCAACTGTTCACAGTGACAAACGTTCATTTTTAGACATGAGCTATGAAATACCTTAGAGTCTTAAGGTCTCAGTGAATCTCTCAACACTTATTTCTATATCAAAATGAACTACATCAGGAGTGAAAGAACAAATACAAGAAAGCTGCAGCAGAACATTTGTGTCTCATTAAAAGCAAAGATTCCCCTGTCCAGTTCACCTACTTACCTGCCTACACTGCTTTTCCCTTGAACACGCTGTTTTCTATACCCTCTATAACATGCAGCCAAATGCAGACCATAGCTAGCTTGGACACCAAGAAGAGACTCCTCTGTGGACATGAAATATCCACAGCAGCTATACTGTTGAATCAAGGAAACTGTCCATTATCAGAGAAATTATATGTGTACAGGAGCCTGAACTTTCACAGAATGACTGCCTAGATGACATTTCGTCTTCCCACTTAAGGCACAAGTGAACTGGGAAACTGAAGGCAGAGCACATTCCCACATTTTAGACACTTTTGCAGAAGTGTCAAACCAAATGTATTCGTGACTGCTCTCACACACATCCCTAACTCTCCCAGACCACAATCACTCACATCTGCAAACTGAGCACAATTAACCACTGTAAAACAAAGCTATTATTCTTGTCAGAGAAAGAAGGAATGGGATGGGAAGAGGGAACAAACAATTATTATTCCTGTTTGTAAACATTTAATAGGAACTGAGGTGCTCTGCTAATGCTAGTCATGTACTGGAACAAGCAAAATTCTGATCTTATTTATGACAATGTAAATCTGGAATAACCTTCTTTAGGTCAGTACAATTATTACTACTGCACAAATAACTGTGACTGAGACTCTAAGAACTGAAAGGGAAATGTGTGCCTCTAACTTCCACCAAGCAGAATATTGTAGTTTAAATTCCTCCATCAGCCTGAGTTATGGGATTAGTAGTTTACTAGGAAAAGCCAAATGGATTTACAATAACATATAGGTGTCTAAAGAAAATTTTAGGAATTTATGTTCACAAGTCATAATCAGGAGTTAAAATACCATGGTAGAAACCATCTTCATGGAAAAACAAGGAAGAAAACCAAGGAGTCTTCTTTACACAAGCAAGATTTTTCTCTGAATCGCCAGATACCTACCTGTCAAACATACTAAAGTCTTAGTCTGAGGACCTCGTTTATAACCCCCAGATGACTGAAAAAAAGAAATGCTGTATGCAGCATGTGTCAAGGACAAGTGCCCTGTTCTGGGTTTGCTGTATGACTCACACAAGGGAGGCCAACCTCGGGTTTGTACTTTTTGTGCCACTGCAAAAGAAGTAGGAATGACAATACTCAATGAATTGCTGGGACATACACAGCTGTAATTAAACAAAACAATCTCTTCGCATCTCTCAGTTGATTGTTCTAACTTATCTCAGCTCAGTTATAATACAGAGAGAGATAACCTGGACTTAAGATATACCAGTGACCTAAACTTTTAAGGCCAGCAGTTAGGAGAAAAGAGCTCCAAACAATGTAGGACTTTGGTGGTCATAGAAAGATTGTCAAGAAACAGTTAATAAAAGGCAAAGATGTGAAGAATCTTCTCAGTGATAGGATGGTTTCCATAACACTGGTGGCTGCAGACTTGTATAAACTAAGCGTGTGGGGCCAAATACTGCAAAGTACTGTGACTACTGGCAAGATTAAAGCTGTCCACCATCAACAGGCAACCAGAAAGATAACAGCTGACAGAATCACCATCCAGACTCAAATGAGTGAATTCTTGCTGCTACAACAGGCCAGTGTGACACAGATTAATCCACTTGTAGTTTGAAGCATTTTGTACATAGGGAGATTGAAGTGGCCTGATAAAGTGCCTCTTTATATGACAGTGATAACAAATATGTGCAAATTACTCACAGTGCGTTTCCTCATCTGAAGATACAGCAGATAGATGCTGTATCAGTAATAGCACAAGAACAAGTTTCTGCCCCACTACTCTCTGCACTGGCTTGTGCACTGTGGAAGCTTGTAGGTGATGAAGCCAGAAGAAAGCTGGGTTATCTACAGGAGCAGGGACTACTCTGGGAGGTGGGTGAACCATTTCTTGACATGCTATTAATAGATGTCCTCAGACATCTATTTCCTCATAAAGTGCTTGGTAGGGTTCCTCTACCTTAGGAAAAGTCATGAACACGTTCAGTCATCAAAATTAAATGCAGAGGGATATTTTCCTTCCATGTTTTATAGGCATTGCAAAATTACATTTCTCAAGCTAGATCTTCACTCTTCCCTCTTCTCTGAACTCTATCGTGTCTCTAACTGGACTAGACATAATATCTTGGCTTGTAAAACTCTTGGCCTGCTGCAGACCACATTAAACTGAGTTATGGAATGTATTCTGGAGGCAGTGACAATAAAAATAAGACTTTCAAATGACCTTTTAGGTTCTTTAAGTAATTTTTAAAACATTTGCTAAAGAAACATAACATAGAGAGAAAATAACTTTTACTCGTCACAAGCAAGACCTGCTGAGATCCCATAACCAAGAAACTAAATGTTGTTTTTCTGGGGTCAGAAGGCATGATATTCTTTGTTAATCAGGAAATCTAGAATTTTATTTGATATCCTGGCAGAATGTAGTGTGCTTGTGATGAACTCAGTGAGTTTGACTCTGCCTTTTGGGTCAGAATCCACACAGATACACAACCCTCCTAGTACACTGGGAATGTTTTTAAAAGAGAATATGGTTACCTAGGGGTTGGTTGTTTTTTAAAGAACAAATATAAATACTAATTTCCTCTCCCACTTCCTTTTTTTTTTTAGAAATGCAAAACCAGTAAAGATCAGTCTGGCCAGTGCCATTTATTCTTGCATTTGCAATTGCTTTTAGCATGTGTGTCTACACTTGTATAGACGAGTCATTTGAAATGCAGAATATTCTCTGCCTAGATAGGACCATTTTCATGCTCAAGAAGTCACAAAATTAGTGTCATTCCTCTTACAAAAGGAGGTACCAGCCACAGAACTTTCTTTTGGATCCAGCTGCAAAGTAATGCAGCAGCTAGCTGCTGATTTGGAATGAAGAAAATTCCAGGTAGGTGTAAATTACAGAGCATGGACAGCAGGAAGGGTAGATTATAAGAGGCAATACAGGCCAGCTCCATCATCTCATCTCATTTCATTTCACATACCTTAGTTTTACTCTCTGTTACTTATCCACGCCCAGCTTGCATACTCAGTCTTTTTTCTCATACATTTACATCTAAAATATTCTCTTGGACTTTACTCCAATGAGTCCAGCAATGGCAATTTGCAATTCAAAAGTTCAATCCAGATAGATTTGCTCATATTCTCTTATTTTAATTCTTTTCTGCATTTGTGTGTTTTCGTGTCACTAAGTTATACTCATGTTTAATTATGCATGTATCATTGCTTGATATGAGCAGGCCTAAATGCTTAATAAAAATAGTAAAACATTATGTATAGATATTTTCTTACAGGGATTTGTAGGGTTTTTTTATTATTATTTTATCATGTACTTTTCTGAAGGAGTGCAGCCAACTGAAATGTGGTCTTTGTCTGGGTCAGTCACATAGAAAAATTAAGGAAACAATGTATTATTATGTATTATTCTTTCCCTGCAGCTTTATTTTGAGTCCTGTCAGCACTTCATAGATGGCACAAGTCTCTCCTAACAAGAAATTCTGTAGTTCACAACCATCTCCTGGTGTAACTTATAGTGATGGTGACATAAAGAGGAGTCTAGCCGTGGAAAAGGACAAAGTGGCATTTTGTAAGGAAAGCAGAACTTGTGTTTCTTCTCCAGGTGGCTTGTGTTACAGGGAACAAAAAGTAAAACTGCTTTAGAGAACCTGGGCTGCCTGGGCTACATACTGGTTTTAAAATAATACTTAACATGTAGTTGAAACTGTTAAAGTTTCCACCTTTATGTATTTCACAGATCATCATTTACACAGTCCCAACAGTAAAGCCGAAAAGATTTAACACTTTCCTTGAAAGCCTTCTGTGACAAAAATAACCCCTAATTTTTAGGACTTTTGTGAATGCCACTGTAAAAAGTTACTACTAAAAGCAATCCTGCTGTCATCTCTTTCATCATTTCTCCCACTTAACTTCACTGGTCAGAAGTAATACTATTATTAATAGGTAAAGTGTCAAGAGCACAGAGCTCACAAACAGCTGAGTCTGCCTCTAAGCATAGATACTGTTTTCAAAACCAGACTATACATTAACAATGCACAGGACAGAAAAAAAAGGGAGGAGATGGACTACAGAAAGTAAGTCATCTAACACAAGTGTTTCGGGCATGCAGCCTTTACTTTCCGTTTGAAACGTTAAAACGACCAACTAAGAGGGTAGCTCAGGCTTATGAATGCAGAGCTGTCTGCTGGAGAGTGACTTGGCAGAGGACTGCGACCCAGGCTCTGTGGAACACCAATTAATTATCCCCATTAGGAATCTGTGCTGGGAAATAAAACAGTAAAAGACATCACATCTCTCAGGCCATCAGATTAAAAATAACTGTGATGAAAACAATCTTACAATTATGCTAATTAGGTGGTGTTACTCCACCTGCAGAAAGCCACATGTATATATATAACTTTTTGACATACTGTTGTAGCAAGATAAATTCAAAGTAGCTTCAAAGTAGCTTCAAAGAACCATTTTTGTTCATCTTCTAAGAGAGACTTCCCTCAAAACACATTTAACACTTGCATCCAAGAGTAGTGAAATTCCTGCCTTCACAGATCCTTCTGCTCCGCTCCTTCGTGGCAGCAGAGGGCTCTCTTTGGCAGCTGGGACATCATGATGCTCTTCTGGAAAGCCACATATGAGATCGCTTTTGCTACTGCACTTCTTTTTGCATGGCAACTTGAAAAACAGCCCTGTACTTCCCTGTCTTGTCGTGTTCTCAAATGAAGCACTTTCCATAAAAACTCTGTGAACCTGTCAGCCAGCAACTCACTGCTGCTGATTTCTTACTTGGATGCTGAAAATAATCTTTCAGAGAGGAAGGATGATGTAAATAAGGAGTAAATGACTGACTGGAGATAAACACCACTTTAATATGGACAGAAACCAAACAAAATATATACCCTATCAACTTAGGTTTAACAGTGTACAACTCAATCATAATTATTTTTTTAATACTTAAAACTTACCTATCCCACTTTTGGGAATGCAACAAGAATTCAGAAGCTTTGAAATATACCTTTAAAATATGCTAACTAAAAAGAAAATAGTGGCTAATATAGATGAATTCACTGACACAGTGAATGGCAGACTGGCAGAAGTGAAAACATCTATTTGTATCTCTTGTAAGATGCAAACAAATGTAGTAAAATTTGTTTTTTTTTCTACAGAGCTGCAGTTCAAAACGTACCAAAAGTGTATACCATAACAAAAGTATTTTTACAGAAAATGTCAATACCAATATTCTGTGATCTGGGAACATGAGCAACTTTATTTCGTACATATACTGACATCACTTGCTCTTTATCAGCTGCTCACCTCCCATCAGTTTCTCCCACATTGCCTTCAGCTTGTTCTTTCCTGCAATAAAGAAAGTGCCATTTGGCCAAGAGGAGATGGCCAGAGAAAGTCCAGCCCTTGTAAATCCTTGTTTAGAAGCCCATGGGAAGCTGCTGAGCATTCCCTATTTTTTGTTCTGGAGACAGAGCACAAGGATGTGCCAATGGTTTGCCTCTGCTGTAGGATCCTGCTGGGACATAGCCTTCACCTTCCCAGGATGCACTCTTTACTACAGGCAAAATCTGAGCAGTGGCTACTTCTTCCTCCATAGAGCAGCACGTCTGGGTGGGCATTTAATCCCATGAGGTGACAGCCACTCTAAAATCACTAGGGACAACCCATTGTAGCAGTGTACATCATGTCCTCTGTGCTTGGGTTACATAACATACATGTGCATGTGAATGTCTGCATAGTGTTTAACATCTCTGTCTTCTCCTTGTGAGCTGAAATAGACAGGGATAAAAGATAGGTATTCTTTGTAAACATTGCATATTTAATTCTGACTTCCCAGATCAACGTAATGACTTCTCACTTTTTTTCAGTTGCTGTATTAAAATAATGCTGCTCAATTTTGAGCAAATACTAGATTCCACAGTATCTCTAAATACTGATACTAGAATACAGTGCAAAGTTAAGGAATGTACTTAATGGTGTAGGCTGGTTTAATTTTATATCTGACTTTCCTTATGTAAAATGATAAAGCTGTTTCAAGAAGAAAGTCTGAGGATAGGAGCCTCAAAACAAATAATTTATATCAGAATAGAACTCATTATAGAAATGACTCATAGATTCCTCTAAAACAGTGACTGGAAAATGAATTTGAAGCCTCTTTTACAAGAAATTTTTTTTTACTAGATTTTAAATCCAGGCTTCAAAAAACCTTTTGTTTTGAAGGCTACATGATGGAGAACTGTACAGAATGATGGCAATTTCACTTTCACCAGGCAAACACTCTTGAACAAAACTTGAGCTATAAAAGATACAGTTTGAAACTCATGAAGACTGCCAGCAAAATACCAAGGTACTACACATTTGAACAGTTAAAAAGCAGAATGTCTACCCCTGTCTGCCAAGATCAGTTATTTTAAAGGAAAGCTATGAAAATAAATGTAACACACTTGTAAATCAGAAACGGAACACTCAAATAAATATGTATCTAATAGTGGTATTAATATTAAGAATCACAATTATCTATGTCATCAGTTACTATTGACAAAACTGAAAATATGACACTAGCTATTCAGCCTCATGCTTCAAATAAATACACTGATTTACAAGCATTAAAACTTATGATGAGATCTACAGGTTACTCAACTAATCCTACCTCTCCCATTTGTTCTCCTGCAGCTGTGGATGCTGGCCTCTGGCACAGATGAGATATGGGACTACAGAGGCCTCACTCTGATTTGGTACAGAAATTCCTACAGCTTACTGTGGCCAACTATATTTATTATTCATTGATTAACTATTAGTAATAATTGTTATTTGTTGTTTGTATTTTTATTTATTGTAGATCACAGTGTTTAGTTCTGTCATTTTTGTAAAGATCTTGCCATCCTAAGGATGAAAGGACATACTGCTTGAAAGGCATCCAAAAGACACTAGCTATCTTGGCATCTCATACAGATAACCTTCCAGCTGCCAGCGTTTTAAGTGCTTTATCTCACATTCTGTTTTCATTCAGTAATTAGTTTTTTATTAACTGGGTATTCAGCTTCTGAAGGCTCAGTACTGTGTGTGAGGACAGACTTTGATACTGAATACCATTGGCAATACATTTATTTTTCCTAAATGCAAAGAATTGTTGCTAACTGTGCATCACCAACTAGATTACTCTGCCCCTTTCTCTAACTCTTGATAGGATCTAGTTACTCAAATCCTAAATAATTAGTTGCAAATTCTAAGCAAAGTTGCTTGCCTTTAAAGCATTTTATATAGACTTTCTTCTTGTAAGGCTTTTATTCTTTTAAAAGCATAATTTCCATTAACTCCTGCTTTGAGTCAGGCTATAAATACCAGAAGAACAGTCTCCCTCCTGGTATTTTGGCACTTCTGTATCTTTTCATAGCCAGAAAAAGTAAGTGGAGAGACATGAAAATGAAAAATAATGAAAAAACAAAGAAAAGAAGAAGAAAAGTTAACTGAAGCACCCTATGAATGCCAAACAAAAATTACAAGCCTTTGGATTCAAAGAGCCTCCCATGTAGTATTTTGTTTGCTCACAAACATGTTTATTCCCAAGCAGTGCTGCAAGTGTTACTAAAACCTGTCTAAAACTTGTCTCCACGTCTGGTTCTTTGGCATAGCTCTTTCCCATGTTTTGGCACCTGATGACAGTGTGCTAACTCCTACTTCATACTTACTGAAGGTGGAATTTTGTATGAAATAACTGACCTGGGATGTTCTGTAGTTAAATTTAATACATCAGCCCTGACTTTATTTGTCTAGGATTCAGGTAATCTCAACTCAGTTCCACAGTCCACTTGTATGAGTCTGACAGATTACTAGGGTGGTGCCTCAGATCCATTTCTGCATAATGACTGTAAGACTGTTTTAGTCCCCACAAGTCATTAGGCAAATAAATCAATAAATCCTTATGAGATGTTTCCAGATCTCAAGGGTCAGTCACAGGGCATATTATTAGGCTAACATGTGATTCCGAAGCATAATAAAAGAACAAGGCTTTATCATGTCTCTCCTCTCTCTTTTTTAAACATCAGACATAATTTTGATCAAATTGTCTCATTCGAATATAAGATTAAATTCTGATTCAATTATTATCTGCTCCAAGCCCATTTCTCTATCTCAAATTGAAATCAGATTTTCAATTTTAAAAACATCTAACAGGATTTTCTAAGCAGTCCTATTCTTTATCTAATTCCTTCTCTTACCTTACTTCTTGTAATCTTCACAGCAAACTCAGTTTATCTACCTTATATATATATTTTTTTAATCCATCTCTCTGTAATAACTAACCTCCTTTCTTGACTGTTTTTTGAAATCTCGGAGGTATCTCATATGGAGAGTTTCATTTTTATTTCCCCAAATCCACTGGTGCAATGCCTGTCATTCTGTTCTGTAAGCTGCTAAAATTAACTCTGGCAATTGTATCGTTTGGACTATCAAATAGACCAATTCTTAAAACTTCCTTATCCCAATTTTCCTTTGCACTCATCGTTTGTTATGGCCTCATTTGTGAAGGTCATTCTAACCTTTTGGGAGAACTAGACAATCCTAATTATATTATTTTTTTATTTCTTTGCAAAGTTGAACAGCTCCCCATAATGTTATGAAAATCTTTCTCACAGAAAGCTGCCCTCAGTCTTCAAGAACAGAAACAGTGTACTTTCAGCCTAATTTTATGCCTTTAAAATATGCTGAACTGACTTCTCTAGAGGCTGGGGTCTGTTCTTTACACACAGAATGAGGGCATCAAACAGAAAAAAAAACCAAACAGCAGAAGCTTCCCATGGCAACTTGCCTTGAAGCTGTCTTCAAACAACCACCTCGAGGGGTGACAGCATTTCAGTTTCTGTGGCTCATTCAATCCTGTGGCTTTCTGATGAAGCTTCTAATGAATGAATACAACTGTAACGTTGTTTTCTCATATTTAACACCACTCCAGTATGTCTGATAGGCAGGTCACTGAACACTCACCATGAAATAATGTCTTCCATTTGGTTACTGCACTTCTAAGTGCCAAATTTTATCTTTAAAAACCATCACTGTGTAAAGGTCTAGCACAGAATCAAGTTTTCTCTCTGCCGATCACCACAGGAACTAAATTGTCATGCACTTACCATGTACCTTAGCTTTATGTAGTCCATTTCAGCTCTGAACAAATTCCTTCCTACTAGGTCTCAGTCAACTTCAGTCATATCTGGATTTATCAGTGATCCTTTGTATCTTCAACCAACAGATACTGACGTTTCCATCTCTCTTCTGTTGGATGACTCACTGCCTTATTCCTCTTCCCAATTTATAGTTCTGCTGATTACTCTGAGAGTTCAGACACTTCTATGTCATTAAGATCTAACTAAGCTCCCTCCATAACAGATACAGTCACGCTGCTCAACAATTACAAAAAGTGAAAATGTTCAAATGAACATATCAAAATGTCTCATTTGCCCATTACAACTATTTCTTGAATTCAACTTAATCTTTTCCATATTCCTGTTTCTGTTTTCCCCCGTTATAAATTACTTGAGTATCATTTGCTTTTACTTCACATTTTTCTGTCTTTTTTTAATAGCAAAGAAAGTCCCTTGCCCCTGAGAACCTTCTACCTGAGCCAGAGGAAATGTTTATAGTAAACTGCATATAAATCTTTTGGTTTCTGATTTTACTAAAAACACGTATCTCAGCTCAGTTCACTGAAATCTTTGCTGAGTGCTAAGTAAGACTGACAAGATTTCCAGTTCTGCACTGAAAGCAATGAAACATATGCAACATAATTCACAGCAAAAATAATTCCTTTTAATTGAGTTTTGCTTTGATGTCCATTAATTCATTCATGTCCATGAATACCAAGCTCACAGCAAAAGCCAAATGATGCGTATGGGAGCCTAGAGATTGAGGTGGTGAATCAAACCCATCAGATAATTGTGTCTTTTTGCTCTGCAGATAATAAATGCCATTTAGTGTCTGTTAATTGAAATTGTTGAAGCATGCCTAAAAATCTACTTTCTAATATGCTAATGGAGGACCTATATTATATTTCTAAGTGGAAGATCTTCTACTCATTTAGCTCACATCATGCATTGACAAGGCCTGGTCTCTATTCATTCCCTGGAGGTCCCACATTATCAGACCAGCTGAGTGTATTTTAGAGCTAAACTACTTCATTTATTCATCATCCAGGTATATTGACAATCTATCAGAGTGAAACAGTTCAGTGAAGAGATTCTCCTTTCACACTTCCTCTCAGCACGTGTCTGCTGAAAGGGACGCTAAACTACTGAACTTTATGTTTGTTTTGAAACTGTGTTTTAATCTACTTGGGAGTCCCATCCAGATCTTGAAGAACAAACAAGCAAAAGAGCTGGATTCTATCATGATTAATTACAATGGAAGTCAGCCCCAGCCTAAACATTTACTGAATGCTTAATCCCTGTTAATGTTTTTACTGAATATAAAAGCCAGTTCTGTGGAAAAAGATACACTATTTTTATTATCATTAGCCTCTTTTTTTTTTTTTTTTTTCCTACAGCAAATGCTTCCTTGGGAAAAAGGGACCTAGTAAAAAGCAGAAATAAGACTTTTTGGCATGTGTGCATGAAGGTACTGTTGCTAACAGAGGAAGTATTTAGCATACAGAAGTAGGCAAACACAGGAGGTTTATTTGATATGCACAAGCCAACTATGGCAAGTCAGCATGTGCAGAACACCAGAACCACGTGGGGAAGGTGGGTAGCAGGAGAAGGTGATGCCACAAAGAGGTACAGCACAGTGTACGACGGAAAGGAAGACAGACAATCCAGTGTCAGCTCATTTTCTTTGCTTAAAGTCTAGCTTATCTAACCAGAGTGTCCACTTTGCTTTTGCTCTTGCCACATGCAGAAGTTCCTTTCTTAGCACGTTGGGGAAAGTGAATAGGCTTCCAGCACATGCTAGTTTACAGCAATCACTGCTTATACCAAATGTTTTTGATCACCCATTGTGTTAGAACAATTCCACAAAAAAAGAAAATCTGTGTGATTTTTCACTCACTGTTGTTGTCTCCTCTTTGTCCTAACTTCCCAGAAAAGCTAAAAAGATGGATGGAAAGGTAGTCAAAAAGCCACATATAGTGAATGACATTAAACACTAAAATCTTATGTTGTTTGAGTACTTATCTGTCTTATAGTAGTCACAGTAGTCTCTGCACATAAGGGGAAAAAAAAAAAAAGCCCAGAAAGATCATCACCTCTTAAACATTGTATTTACTAAACTGTGAAATCAAATTGCTCAAACCTGGGTGCTGCAGCTTAGCCCTGTGGCCACACCGCACTGTTGAAAGACCACCCTATAAATGAGCTACCTTTTCTTCCCAGTGGAAGTAAAGCTCCTCTATAACCACTTTGCAGCCAAGCAGCAGTAGACATTTTGTTTTCAGGGCTGCGGAAGGATAGTACACAGCATGACAGAGAAAGATTTTAAAAGGTAAAATATCTCAAAATACTTTTTGCTTTATGAATAAATTCAGCTACAGAGACAACTATTAATCTTTATGCCAGTTCACAGTACCTTATAGCATTTTAAGCAGTCTCCTTTTAACGTCCTGATCTGACTTCTGTAGTTACGAGCAAGTACTCTCATTAGCTCTAAAGCACCATAAACCATTCTTCTTCTCATAATGCTAAGGACATTTCAAGTTGTCTAGAAGACAAAGTCACTCACTGCATACAAGACTGTTTAAACAATAGTAAGAGAAACATATGCCAATCGTAAATATACACTCAACCTATGAGGAACTATCAATGCATACCTTCCTATTAAGGGCCTGCTTCCTACACCAATATACATAAATATTTGCACATTTGCTTATTTTGAGAAATTTAATAGCCATATACTCACATGACTTCCTATTTGCTCGTGACCGCTTCCTCTCTCTAGGCACCGCTCGCTGGCTTGGCACTTGGGTGGCAGACTTCACAATGCGATCCATGATCTCATCTGCTGCATCATCCGTTGCATTAGGTGAATCGTCGTTGCCAGCATTCCATGAACCGATACGGCCTGGAAAAGTCCAGCAAATGAATTGAGGGAAAAGAACACAGAAAGTCTCTTGCGTCACTTTGGTTTTGCAATTGGCTTTTTTGAGGAATAACAGCAGGCAGCTCAGCTCAGTCATTGCTACTTCAAATTGGCCAAAGAAGACTCTGTCTAATGGAGAATATTTCTAAATAACACCCCAGACTCTCTGCTGCATCAGCAGACAACCAAGAACTCAAATGCAAGTATAATTTTCTATTCCCTGCAGCCTCAGGGTCTTATTCTTGACCGTATAACTGGCATATGTCTGCTAGAGCCTGTCTATAAGCCAAGGATTGCTAGTGTTGTGTGAGCATGTTTCCTTTTGCTCCTATTACACAGAGAATAAGAGACATGGCACATGTTAGAGATTGATGCAAATCAGCAAGACAGGTCCTTTGTACCAGAAGAGAGAAAGAATCAATTTCTGAGCATCTGTATCACAGTCTAGTGCAAAGAAAAGATGAAAAAAGCAAAAAGTGTGGTTTGACATATCTCGTTGTCCCTTTCACAATGAAGAATTCACCTTCTCATCACAAAACTGTATGTGTCCTGGCACAACTGCATGTGCTCTGAGCAGAAAAGCAAGAGTTGTTGGCAGGCTGAAAAGCTAAATAAGCAATTTTGGTTAAAACCACAAACAAACAAGTGAGCCATGCCTCCGAACCCAAGGCTCTGGCACTCCTTACTCCACCGATCTGTGTCAGACACATCTCTGGGTTCTTCTACTACAGATTACTGTTCTGTGTGCTTTTTGCTTTTAAATAATTTGAAGGCTAGCATGCAGTGTGAACGAACGCTGCAAAAGAGTGGGTGTGGTAGAATGGCAAGCAGCTAAAAATTCACTGGTGAGGCCACTCTGCATCATGTCCCTGATGTCAATAAACAACAGCTTTGATTACCACATTGCTCTGGTGCTTGTCTCCTGGCTCTCATCAAGAGCAGTTGTATTACAATAGAGCTCCTGAGAAGCTCCCGTCTGGCTCACCTGTCCTCTGCCTCTGCTGTCCTTCAGAGGAACACAAGCTGACACACTGCTCATTATCATTCAGTGGATTACTTCAGCTTGTTGCAGTGCAGCTTGAATTAGTTCACTTTTGCACTTTAGCTAGTTGACTTCTTAAATTGGGGCTGTGAAACCTCTAAATTAGATAGGATCATGTTTTCAAGCCGTAATAAACTACACATACACAGGCTTAGTGGTGGACGCTCCAGATGTGCTATCAGTGGTATCAAAAAAGAATCAAGAAAGTGTAAGACATCCAGATGTGGGGGAAAAGAAAAACCAAAACAGAAAACCAAAGACTTGAATTTTGGTGCATCACATTTACTCCAAAACCGTTTTCCAGATATAGCACATATGGGAGGGTGAGAGGGGAAGATGAAAGAAAACAAACTGGTGAACCCAGTGTCTGTAAAATGATTTAGCATAAAGAAAGTGGTTTAGTGGCTGCTTAAATGAAGAGGTGTACCAGCGAACCATGTCTTGGACAAAAAAAAGGCTATCTCATTGCCAAGAACGGCTGTGGCAGTGCACTTTTTTGTCAGAGTATCAAGTGTTGGAATCAGCAGATTGGGTCAGGTTTTCATGTCCTCTCTGTCAGCTTTCAGCAGTCACCCATTGCTGACACTCTGGAACAGCAGAGCACTGTGGACCTCAGAGAAAGATGCATCTCTCAGGAGAACAAGGAGTTGTGGTGCTGTCCACAGCAGCTTTTTATGCTCCTAGTCTCCACTTAATCTACTACCTTTGCAGTTTGGCAGGGAGGTGGTTAAAAGATTTATCATCTTTTTCCTACCTATTTTCCTCTCCCCAGTCATTCCTAAAATGATGCAGGACCCTTTCACTTCAATTTCAATTGCTACTTTCTACTTGATTCTACTGAAAATGAAAATAAAACCATATCATGGATTCCCTGGATGTCCAATTTTGATCTCCTGATGAGAACAAGAATAAAAATTAGGGTGTTAGTGGGCAGCCATGTTCATAGTGCGGAGAGAGGTGAGAAATTCTGCAGGCTTGAACTCCTAATGCCCCCGGGTGTCACCTTGCCTGTGATGCACATGTTAAAACATCAGGCAAATTCTTCTACATCCCCATGCCCCAAGTGACCACTTCCAGCATGGAAACACCACTGGGGTCTTCTCCTTCCCCTTCGACCCTTTCTGCTGCGAGCACTACACAAGGCCCACATTTGGGCCACTGTGTGGCTACCATGCCATGAGAAATGTGGCGAAAAGGAAACTGCTGGCACTTACCTCGGCTGGCTCGGCTGCGAGTGCGGACCCCGAGTGCTGTGGTGCTTTCCCCGCCAATGGAGGAGGTCTTCAGCACAGCCTTCATGTTCTCGTGCTCTGCAGCATCCTCTGCATACTGCAGCCCCTGAGGCTGGCTCTGGCAGGGGGGCGAGCTGCTGGAGAACTTGCCGGACTGCAGGGGAAAAATGGATTTGTTGTTTTTACAGAAAAGAGCACAGAGAATAGGCCAGAGTCTTGGCTGCAAAGTGTGAAGAGAAAAGTGTCCTCCTGGGTATGGTTTGGAGTGCAGCTCTTCCCAGAAGTGCCAGGGAACAGTTGCTCCTCTCCCAGAGCATGCACCATGAGCAGAAATGAACTGGGAACAGGGTGACAGCAGGGAGCAGACACCATCAGAGGAAAACCAGATGCATTAGCTCGAGCTTTATAATTTTGACCTTCTGTCTGAAAATATAAGGTACAAAGCAAGACTTGCTTTGCAACCTTTGACCCAGGCTGGGCCTGACCTGAGGTCAAGTATGACACCAAGGGAGACAGCAGGAGGACAATCAGCTTTCAGTAACAAGACAAAATAGGGAGAGTGGCCCAGGAAGAGAGACCTTTCCCTCTTGCCTCTGCATTGCTGAACAGAAAGCTCTCAAACCACCCTAAAACGCAAATACCTACAAGTAAGCTTAAAATACATTACTAGTAACGCTGAAAAAATCCCCGGTCCAGCCAAATTATTTCTTGGCCAAAACACAAACATTACAGTCAGCAGTTAGAAGAACAAACAAAACCTTACAAGTGATTTAGGAATCTGCCCTCTGCTTCCCCAGCCCCCCCCCCAGTTTCCCAGTCACCACGACTACGTGAACAACAGTGGCTGCATTAGCTGGGTACACACGGTGCGTGGATGCAGCAGCTCCACCAGTTACTGAAAACAGTCATCTAGAAACAGATGGAAAGAGCAGAAACAGATATTTTCTAAGGGGAAGAGGAGCTTGCGTTGCAGGGCTGCTCTCCCTTCCCAGCCTCTGCCTACAAAGGGCTGCCATGTTGGTATTTGCTCCATCGCTCTTATCTACAGAAAAGCTGAAGCACATTTTAAGTACAGTCCTGGCTGCAGAAAAGGCCATCTCTGTCAATAGCAAACAGGCATTAACAGACCCCTTGCTACTTTCAGTCATATCAGTCCAGCATCAGAAACTGAAATACAGGTTCTTTTTCCTTTTAAATTTTCTTAGTCTGACCAATTCAGCACAGATGAAAGGAAAAGAAAAGTGTTCTCTTCTTCCTTTGCACAATAAACAACATTAACTATTCACTTGACAGTATCAGACCAGTCAGTTAAAGGGATGCAAACCTGCAGAGCCTCTCTGTCAGAGAGCGGTAAATTGGAAGAAAAGACCAGGCCCTACTTTCAGAGCCCTAATCGAGTCCCCAGAGCTGTCAAGACTGCAAACTGCAAATATTGACTCTGGAAATCAATGATAGGATGATTCTATTTTAACGTGACTTTTGGGGTAGGATAGCAAGTTGACTGAGTAGCAAAACAATAATCCCTACAAGGCACTGAGCTAAATATACCAGTGTGAGATTATATTTGATAGTGAGAAGTTTGTTTTCTTGTTAAAATGTTAGCTTGCCACATTTTGATGTGGAAAGTATGCAAGGACTAGAGTTTCACATGTGAAATTAAAAGACAGAAATGCAGAAGAGAGAAACTTCTGTGGAAGTGCATGCTATTTTTGCATTAAGAATACTCTCTTAGGCACAATGGGCTGTAAAGCGAATCAATACCATCTCAGAAAAAAACCAAAGGATAAAGTCTTCACATAACTGTTAGTTACTATTCATGCAGGTTAGCTAAATGTTGACAAGAAAAGGCTAATTCTTCTAATTTTCTTTCTGCACCTCAAGCTATACAGCAAAAATCATGACTGGGGGAGAAGCGCTATAGCCAGAAGTTTTACTTCACTTCCTTAATTTTTGGCTGTTGCTGTAGATGAATGCCCAAACCCAGCCTCTTGAGCAAATGACTGCCATGATGAAACAGTATTAAGCCACATTGTTTATATTCAGCAAATTGAAGAAAGCTCTAATGCTGAACAAAAATTGCATTTCACAATAGATGCTCCTCAAATCAATAAATTGTTTTATTATTAATACAGCTAGCACATCATAGTTCTTAAATTATTTATTCACTCCTTTATTAATCTTCAACATCACCTTCAGGAGCACTTCATGATAAATACATGAACAACTCCATGGCTTACTTCTGTGGTGACTGAAGTATCTTATTTGCAATTCCTACAGCAAGGAGAACCATTACAATTTGCTTTGCACCCCTATATCCTGATACTTTTGAATACTTTAATAAAATAATACTGTTTGGACTTACACAGCTTAATAATGAGTATGAAATTATCATGGTAATCCATAGCCCAAGGTAACTGATGATCTCCATAACATTCAGATCACTGATGTGGGGATACTTTGCAGTTTAGTAAAGAGACGTTAAAAAAAAGAAATTGGGAAACTTAGAATTATGAAGGCCTCAGATCAGGATATCCTTATTCAAGAGAGCAGGTATGCATATAGTTAAAGCTGACTGTAAAAATGCATTCTTATGACTGAGCCAAAAAGCTATGAGAAAAATGTCATGGTTCATAGTTCCAGTTGAGCAGATGGAGTTGAGCAGTCCATACTATCTGAGTTAGAAATTAGATGTCACAGCACACGGGGGACATGGGAATGACATGCTCTTTCAGAGAACCATACCTCAGCGTCCTCTTCTTCATCGGTCTGCCACCAGAAACAAAGGACAGGGTGGAGAAGGTCAAACAGCAAGATTTAGGAAAGACAGTATGGTCAAACCACAACAGAGTAAAAGGTAACCATGGTACTGTTTATGCAATTATAGAAGGACATAAAAATACAAAGCGTATAAGGAATTAATCCACTAGAATCAGCTTGCTTAGTTTTTTTAGTTAACTACACAGAACAGATTGCCACTGTCAGTAAGGTATATAAAAATTTCCTGATTTTTCTTAGAGAAATTATGAACTAAAACTACCCCTAACCCATCCTGTTTCTCTCCCTTGAGTCATGCAGTTGCTTGCCCACTTTTCTGCCTTGTGGGAATTGAGAGCACTAGGAAGGACTCCCTCTCCTTTTCCAGCTCTGTTCAGCACAGGGAGGTCCTGGCTGCTCTTTCTCCCAGTGCAGAGGTCAGCTTCTTGGCAATTCCTTTTCTCTACACTTAAGTGCTTGTTTTAATTCCTTTTTTAAGCTGGGGCTTTTCAACTTCCAATTTAACAGAGCATTCAAATCAAATGCTGAGTAGTCTTTGAATAAATGCTTAAAGTTCTTCAGTAGCTGCCCAAAATCAGATCCTGGGAATTAGAGAGATGCAATTATCCTTTGTCATTCAGGGCTTTCACCCTCTGTGACAGCAGGTGTGTAAAACTATCTTGACAGTTACACTACATTAAAGGCAATGGGCTTATCAAAATATTGTGGCTTATGGGGTATTCTTAAATTTGGGGATTTACAAGGAATTAGCAAACTATTTAGAGCTGTGTTCCCAAATGCCTGGGGGATTCTTCATTGGTTTGTAAGATGCCCCACATGGAAAGTTCCCAAAGTAAAACACAGTTTCTCAAGTATCTGGACTCCTTGTTTCCATAATTTTCTGTTTGATTGCTTATGAAGTGCAAACAGCCCAGAAATACATTGTGTTTATTTGTCAGTTTTGTTTTATTTTTTTAGAAGAAGCATTCTACCAATTCTATTCCTCTCCCTAGTGTTACTAGTACATATTTTTGACCTTATCTCCATCTCAGCTATGATTTCTGTCTGGGATTGATACATTCTGTTCCAGAAACATTCATCATTAAAAATGAAAGCCTGATTTACTTTGGCCCTCAGCTTAGTTTCAGCACAATCTCCATAAGAAGATTAGCTGTGAGAGTGCTGAGCAGCATATTAACATTACTTTTTAAGGGTATGTTTTATTCAAAGAGTGAGATGCTTATTTTTCTGTGGACACAGTGGCACTGACAGGAACACTGGCAGACGTTTTGCGGAGGGACCTCAGCAGGTACATTCCCTTTACATTGAAAAGATCAATTTTTTTTTTTACATCACCTGGGGGGACAGGGAGTCACACCATAAAGCAATTCTTCTGAAGAAGGCCACCGTTCACTTTTTGGTGTGAATAAGAAAGAGAAAGGAGAAGAATGGGAAGCAAGAACATACTTGTATTCTAATCCCTATATACATCTGTCATATAAGAGGCAGGAGAGCAAATTAAGCTAAACAATATGCAAAAGGCACTAAGGGGAAGGTGCAATAGCAGAGCAGACACATTACAAAGTGTGTGCTCCAAACAAATGTGTGTTATATTATTACTTTTCATGAGACTAGCTTTTACAGGGGAATTCCCAGAGGCTGGCCTCCCTGCCCATTTAATTGAGCTAAAAGTGCTTTGCTGTGGACGTACCTTAAGAGCAATGTACTCCTCTCTGACTTTGCTCATTGCCAGTACCTGGGGCATTACCATTTCTCTTCCTTCTGCTCTTGGTGGAGAGGGCTCACACCTAGAACCCCTGTCCTTCTACATCCAAAGCTACTCCAGAGCACAGGAGGAGCTGTTCACCATTCCCATCATGTTTCTGTGGCTGGAGAGCCATTTGCCACCAGAAAATACTGACAATAGGAGTCAAAGTAGCAAGATAAATAAATAAAACTTTTGTTTCACATGGGAATCTGCTCTCACCTAGATCTGTACATTCTGCCTTTTATTTCCTTCTTCATTTCATCATTATAAATACAGTGAGAAATATTAATAAATTAGGAATTTTAAAACGTATTATTATCAAAAAGAAATTAAAGAATATTGCTATACTGAATACCACTTGCAGACACAAGAAGTTAATTTTAGGAAAAAAAGGCTGCTTGATTTTTCTGTCATCCAATATTGGATATTGCAAGACAATCTGATATTTCCCTCCCTCCCATTTTTCCCTTAGGCTAGCATTTCTATGTGGTAGATTGGCCATTTCAAAATATTATTTCTATTACATAGCAATTTTGGAATTGAAACTCTTAAGTATTGTAAAAAGCAGAGCTTCATAAATCTGGAACACAGATGCTTATATTACCTACTATTATTAAAAATCATTTAAAAGTTCAGACTTCTATCTACAATTGCTTTTCTTCCCTATTTTGCTTGCTTGTTGTTTTTACTGTGCCTGAAATGAGTGCTATCAATGGCTAAAGCCAGATATAAGGTTATAGACACTAGACAATTTTTCCTGTGAAATTGTGGCAACTTACTCTTCTTTTCTTTTCTGTACCCCCTTCCACCCCATCTTTCTCCCTCTTGCAGACAACATTTACCAAGGTTTAAACTGACAGTGCCCAGTCCAGCTGTTAGAGAACATATAAACATACAGATCTTTGTGGTAAATGGCTGAAAAGAAGATTGGAAATATTCCCCATGGTCTTTCTCAGCCCTACTCCATGTGAATAGCTGCTGAAGCTGATGCAAGTTCTCCACACAAAGAGCCAGCAGACTCTCTCCATGCAAAGAGCCAGCACCCCTCTGCCTTCCAAGTCTGTAGGGGGGACTGAGGTTTAAGAGATACATGCCTTCTCATTAAAAACTGAGATAGTTCTGTCTTATTCCTTTCCCATTTTTGCTAAAATCCCTCTTCTTCTACCTAAAAGAAATGTGCTGTAAGGTGATAAAAATGAGGTCCACAGAAAACTTCCAAAAGGACATTGAGGTACATATCAAATAACTGCACAGTCCTTCTAGGTCACCAAAAGCAGAAATTAAAATTCCACAGGACTACTTATTAGCATTATTTTCTACAAAGAGTTTCTTACCAATGTCAAGTTCTAAACTTTCTTCTACCAGTGTTTTATAACTAGCTGAGCATACTGTCCGTGCATTACTGATACATCTTCCCTTTCCAATGCCTTCAAATATAAAACACTAAGAAAATCAAGACCAGATAGAAACCACAGCCAACACAAGACTACAATAAAACTCCCCTTTCTCATAATTCTTCACACATAAATATCTTCCATCCTGCTGACTTGGAAACTTGTTTTGAGGTAGATCTGACTTTGAAGTTGTCAAAGGAAGCTGTGACAAATAGTCTGATGCAACTTTAATTCTGTTTTACGATGTACTGCAATCAAATGCACAGTTAAACGAGGCCAAAAGAGATTAAGTAAGTCCTGAAATAACCATATGGCCACATGAACATCTCTATAAGGGGATTCTTAAAGAATGTGGTTTTTCAGTCCAGCAGACTTTTTGTTTTTTAAGTTAACAGGACCATTATATAATTGCAAATTAATGATAGGCAAAAAATGCTTCCTTTCTGGTGACCTGCAAGATATTTTTAGGTGGAACACTACCAGTCAGATGGCATTTAATCCTCGTCAAATCTCAATACTGTCTTGAGCTGAACAAGACATCTTCTTCCAATAACACGTTTTTTGGGGAAAGGCCTATCTGCCCCCTTTCGTACATTTTCAGAAGACAGCCACTGTCCCTGGCTCTGCTCCTCACTGACTAGATGTCAACTCTGAGCCTTTTTCTGGTTTGATAGGGTCCCTTGTGCTTCCTGAACCCAGCTGCCAGTGATCAGATTTCCTTTTCCCCTTGCTTTTCCTAAAGGAACAGGACACAGGGAAGGTTTCTGTCCTACCACAGCCAGTTCTTTTGGACAGATAATACAGAAACACTACATGATATAGTAGGAAAACAGTAACTCCTTCATGTCTCAATATTGTTTAAACTAGTAAAAAGTGTTGAAGTTATCTGAGGAAATGAAAATTTTAATTTACCAATCTCTTTGCTATCATCCTTTAGCTTCTCTAGAATATGTCAGGAAAATGGGGAAGCAATTGAAGAAAATTATTTCAGTTCCTCAGTGTAGTTTTGAAAATTTTTATGACTATACTACACACTTTGCATAAAATCAGAGCATCTTCCTTAACCTGAAGCTAGACCAAAAGGAAAAACTTTTGAGATAATAATATAGGCTTAACATTTTCTCTAGATGAGGCAAATTTCCAAATTTAAAGACGATATTGCCAGGAAAGATCTACAAATGATTGAGAGTCAATGACTTAAATACAATCTCAATTTATATTAGTCTCAATAAATATTTTTTTTTCTTTTGACCCATGTTGCCTAAGCCATAAAACTGTAATCAGCTTAGGGTTTTCCATGCCAAAGGCTTCATATATAATGAACTACTTGCATCTAATTGAGACTCCAGATTTGAATTTTGAGACAGCTGGAAACTTTTATTAAGTACTGGCACTTCTTAAAACTTTATTTGAATTGAGTCAAACTACATCAACCTAAAAAAAAAAAAAAGAAAAGAAAAGAATCAAGAGGATTTTAAATTTTACTATGCTGAGAAAAATGAATCTTTTTTTTTTCTATCAGTACACAATCATAAAGTGAAAAAGTTTGCAGGGTAACATCTACTGTGAACGTAAAATGGTCCATTTTTTCAGAACCCCAGAGTAGCCTGTTCCTAGAAAATTGGCTGTTCTGTGCTTTAAAGTTAAGAAGAAAATTGCTGTGCATATGCATGCATATGTATATACACATACATAAAAGCAGATAAAATACTAAGATTAAACACTATACTACAATATTCAAATGGAGGAAAAAATCCATTTAAATGTGGTTGTAAACAGTTAAATGGCTACAATGGTTCATCATTTAAACAATGTCCTCAATTAGGAGCCTAATTTCTAGGTTTTCTTCCTTTTTCATATTTTTGGCTGATCAGGCACACACAGCTCCTGGTGTCTTCTAGATATTTTGGGCACTGTCTGTGCAACACACAGAGATGCTCTTTTTGGATGCTTAATTTCAGTTTGTTCTCAATTCTATAAATTGGCATAAACCAAAAAATATACAGTCAAGGAGTTGCAAGTTTTGTCTTCTAAGAGAACAAAGTTCATTACTTACAGTAGAAGAACCTCTTATAAATAAAAATAGAGAGTAACAACATTTCATATACAACATTCAATGAAGGAAAATTTTAAAAATCCATGCTGTGGGAGATGCATTTTGTCACTTACATCTGTTATCATTTTCCCTCTGGTCTTGTTTCTTTCCCTGTGGTTAGCTCGTTTCTGTTTTTGCTGCAAAACTCGTTCCCTGGTGGTGCGGTATTCCAGAGCAAATTCGCTAATAATTTTGCAAAACTTATTGATGTTGACTTCACGTATTGCATAGGGAGGATGTCCCATAAATAATAAAAATGAATGAAACCTGGAAAACAATGAGTTCATAAATGCAAATAGAAAAAAAACTGTGTTGATAGTTTCTAGGGAATAAAAATCACATTTCAGCAAATCCATTTATTACTGTATTAGCTCCTGTGATTTCTTTTGTGCTACAAAATTTTAATGGATGCTTTGCATAACAATGGCATGTTTTAGAATTAAAACCATTAAAGTCTAGTCTATGATAACTTCATCCTAGTTGACTTTCCCAGGCTGATGAAAGAGATAAGATGTTTATGGCACTCCAACTACTTTACAGGACTAATTTAGAATGTGAATGACCAATTTCATTTCAGTTACACCAAAAATATTTATTAAGTTTCAATTCTATTTATTTGTATTAAGCAACTTCAAAGAGGCTGTTAGGATATTGGGAGAAGTCTAGACAAGAAGAATGCAGATTTACAGGCTAGCAAATACAAGAAGGAATTAATTTCTGGTTCACCAAAACTGACCATAAAATTGTATTATCTACCAAGTGCTTTAGTTTGGGATATTCTCAGTTCACAGTTTTACTGCTTCTGTGGCATTCAAAGCTTTTGCATTATTTTCAACTTTTATTGTTGCTTCTATATTGCATGATTTACAATAATGCACTGAATGTTTAATATGTATGGGGATTCTTTTTAACTGCATCTACATCCCTGACGACAAAGAGTCTTCCCAGTCCTAGAAAGATGCAAATACATGGGTACGTTTTTAGAGAACTATACTATCAGTTGCAGGACATAATAGAAAAAGTTAATATTATTCTGATTTGTACAATGCATATGACAAAAGCAACAGGAAACTGGTGAATTCACTTCCGTTCCACTGCAAATGGGATTTCTGCTTACTTATAACATGAAAACCAAGTCATTATGAAAACAAGTCATTCACTTGGAATCCAGATCCTGATTTTGACCACAGCAATTTGGAAATTATTCAGAAGCTGGAAAATTGCTCAAAATTTCATTAATAAGCAGGAACACAAACAAATTATTCAGGTGACTTAAGCTACATTTGTGAATCTGAAAAGAAAAAAAAGCTCAGGTGTATTGCATAATTATCATGAATACATTTCAAAACACTGAAAGCACTGTTCACTCCATTGGATGAAACGAAATCCAACAGCAAGTACTAAGGAAAGGAATCTTAATCCTGTCTTCTGCTGCATAGGCATAAAACACATAGCTGTAGATCTTGCAGACAGGAGTGGTGCTGCCTATAGAAGAACTCATTGTACAAGACTCATTTCCACTCCTTCATAATTTGTCAATAGAACTTCATTTTTTTTTTGCTACAGCCTCTCCTTGGTTATCAGACAGTAAGCTAATCCCCCTTAAAACTATTCACAGAAGGATAGAAAATATAGCAACTTAAACATAAAGCTGCTAGCTTTTGAGGACTAGGAGTTAAAACATAGTTATTGCACTTTGGGAATAAAAGGCTGCCCAGATCATTGCTTCTTTTCAGCAGAAATATGAAATCTTTCTGGAGTGGAGATCTTTCTTAAATGGTGTCTATAACAATGTATTCAGCACATACATCCAGGCAACATTATTTGTTGGAATGGGGATTAAATATATAAAAAACATATTTATGATGTAATAATTTATAACTTTAGCATGTCATTTATTATCAAGATATTGCTGTCACCAATCTAATTCTGTACCTGTTAATTATTCTTCTATGAACAATCTTTAGGATTATGATTCTTTCTGCACAATCTTTTAGGAACTCGGACATTTTTTGCTTTAGAGTTGGCTTCATTTCATGTTTTGCTATAGCCTTAAGGTGATCCCATGATGCTTTGCACCGTCTTTCCATCTGACACAAGTTTTCCTGGAGTTGTTCAAAATCAACCTGGAAAAAAAAAAAAGTAACACTAAGTGAAAACACTGAGGTAGTATCCTTAGATATCTGAACAGTGCAATGGATGTATAAGAAAGGGTCAATGTAGTGGCAGCACAACATTAATTCACCTTATTAATTATTACTAAATAATTAAGAAAAATCTTTCTCTGTCACATTTTGTCTAGAAATATTAGTAAGGAAAACTGAAAGCACAGAAATACCCATATACATATACATTTGGTTCTGTCCTTGGAGGCCTAACTTCTAAAGAAGAGACAATACAATATTGTGATGTGTTTTTTCCCTTGCTAATAACTTGATGCCTGCACCAAGCAACTGCATGACTCACTTATTTCTGAGGTAATACAAAACTTTCTCTTTTTCTTAATCCTCTTCTCGACTACTCATAGCTTTTTATACCCTGTTTACTGCTCACTGTTGTACCCAGCCAACACTTCTCCAATTTAGGAAGCACTTGGACCTATTCCCTAGCCATGCACTGACTTGTTAATAGATGATCTACTTCTAAACACAAAATTCATGGGCGAAAATGTTTTAAAGCTCTATTGAAAGTAAGTATTATTTAGTGATCTCAGCACTATCTTTCATCCCTTGATATACAGTATGAATTTGCTAGCTTGTAACAAGATCATATAATTGTTTTGAAAGTCTCTTAACACAGTTAAAATAAATTACTACATCCTACAGTAACATTCATCAGGACAGAAGCCAACACATTCCACAGGAGGTTGAGAGGGAGCTTCTCCTTTATTCATCAACCAAAAAAGGTGTTCAAATTGCAACGGCCTACAGCAGAAATCCAGGATGCGTTGCTAACAACTGAACAAAGTACATTAATGACCCACCACAGCACACAACAGATGAAAACAATAAAAGTACCCAATGTGTTCTTGAATTCTGAAGAAAGGAAAAATTTATTTTATAATACTACTTCACAGTTCAGATTAACTCAAGCTATAAAACATTGATTTAGCTCTCAGATTCTAAACACGTAAGTCTTTGGGACGTTAAGAGTCGAGTACTCCAGTTAATTCCTTAATGGTAAATAAGAAACTGTCAGAGGCAGGTTTTAGTCCACTCTTTTTAACTGTGTGCAGCATCCACCGCTGAGATTTATACTGAGGATACCCATAAGAAATGCATTATTGCTAAAAAGCTGCTGGTATTGATTTGATTTGTTTTTGCTATGATTTATAAAGTGATGAATTTTTCCTCTTCACAAAGAAATAAAAACATCCTTTGATCCATTCTGCTATCCAGAAAAGCCCTGCAGGCAGAGCAGCTGTGGGGTTTTTGTTTGCCTTATACATATCATATCAATGCATATGTTTAAAAAAACCTGAAACAGTCCTTTCCAGGTCAGGATTTTCACTGTGGATGATAAACACATTGTTGTTCTCCATAGATGGTATAGCTAAAAGACACATGGGTAAAAATACCAGCAGTCCTATAAAGAAATAAAAAAAGCTATGAGGAGGTATTTCTAGGCCTTACTAGTAAGATATTTACCCAACCTGGCTGGGGAAGTCTTTCAACCCCTGCAGCAGAGAAATTGAATTTTATGACATTTTATGATAGCTTTCACTAAAAACAGAATGAGTTTTAAGCTATCAATAAGCTCTGAGGTTCAAGCCTGTAAGGGTTCTCAAGAAACATCTTTGCAGAATAGCATACCTGCAGCCAAAAGATGTGGCAAATTCCCTGCCCCTTGAAATCTGCCAACAGCCAGCGCATTCACAAGAGCAGGCAGTGCTGGCAAGGACTGGAGATGGCAGGTCGGGCTAAAGAATGCACAGGAACTTTTTAAGCACAAACAAAAATTCAGATCTCTGAGGAAGTCCTAAGGAGAGTGCAGCAAGGAGAATGCCACGTGAGGTTCTCTGGAATAAACCTCTGTGGAGCACAGGTGGATCTGCTTGAGCAGAAGTTTTAAATGCTTAAAAGGAGTAAAAGTAGGAAATCCAATATAGGATAATGTGTCTGTGCATTCCCCACATGCAAATTGTCTTGTGCTCATACGAATGTGACAAACTTTCATGAAATCTAAAATCTTCTGTCTAGCAGCTATCCAGAGTTTGTTGCTTGTTAGTGGACAGAAAGGAATACACTTACAGAAAAACATCCACATGTGAAATAATAAAAGTCAAACTTTTTCAAAGACAACCAGATACTCCACCTGATATTTCATGAAGTGCTATTTCACCAGTGCAAATTTTGCAGGTAGACACAGAATCTATTGCATTTCAGTCTGTTCTAAGTCTTACATGCAAGGAGTTGTGAAGCTTCTCCACAATACACCACACATCCTCTACCCAAGGTGTAGAAACTGCCTCCCAACAGAGCACCAAGTAACAAAGCTAAGTCTTCAGATCTTTCTAAAAACTCAGGCAACTAAACAAAAAGAATAGCATTTTTCAGCTTGCTGACAAGATTTTTCCTACTAAATCTTGAGGAAGTGAGATTTTAAATATTCAGGCTGGATCATCTCAGAAGGAAAATTCTGAAGTTAAAAATATTTGGACTCTCCTACCAAATATATCAAAACTTTTGATAATTTGCAGCTTTAGAGTACTACCTGCATGACATTTCAAACCACAGAAAACAAGCTTCCCCCCTCCCCTGCCTTTTTCTTCTAACAGCAATAGCACTAATGTGATCTCCTGTGCTAAACAGTATAATGTGACAAGCACGGTCACCCTCACTGCATCTTCTCTCTCCTTAGTTTACATACCTTGTCTTCATGTTTCCTCTGCTCCCCCCCTTTTTTCCTTCAGTACTGGGGTTCAGATAAGAAATTAGCCCTAAAACTCTCAGCACAGTAAAGCCAAAGATCCACTGACCACTGATCTTCTAAGTGGACCCTCCTGCAATTGCAGACACTTGTACATGGGATCCAGGTGATGGCTTTTTTCTAGGCTAGTGGAATATAATATCCTGGCTGCATCCAGCAATTAGCATATCTTAAGTGTGTATGTCAACCTTCACATAGACTGGCTTTCCATGGCTATCTGAAATAGCAGTATGTATTTTTAAATGATAAAATACACCAAAATCCCATTTAAGTAATAATGCTCTGATTCTGCAAACTCTTACATTCCCTAAGCCTTGTACTGTGTTGGAATGTTAACGAAGACAGGCAGCTGCTAATTCCCTTAATTATGGAAACCAGATTCCACTGAATAGCAGGATCCTAAGGAATTTAACATCCTCAGACCCTCTTCACTGTGAAGCCAAACACATAATGGACTTAAAGAAGCTTTTATAGTATTCTGAGCAGCAGCAGTCCAATGACTATATGGCCAGCAAGGCCCTCATTTTCTGCACGTTTATATCACAAAACAGCAGGTACTTGCATCAATGGAAAATGTAAGTAAAATACAAATCTGTCTGAAAAGCAAAAATTCAGCCTCACTTTAACAGACATAACCAGCTATGAAAGATGAGCACAGTGGTCCAAACCTATATTTGTGCACCAGTGTAGTGTAATTACTTGTAATTACTTTTTTTGGGTGATTTTTGCTGTTACTGTTGTTCTGTTTAGGTTTGTCTTCTACTGCTGAAAGGGTAATATACAAATGTAACCGTAACAATGATGCTAAATGGTCCCCCAACTACGTGTTCCTATGATAAGGGAACAAGAACTTGTGTGGAGTAATAATGACAATTATTCAATCCAATATGTATAAAGGAAACATGAAAAAGCACATAATACCACAATACCTCCCTGCCAAGGGAATATGCATTGAACCTTTTTAATGACACACTTATTTCCAACATTTTACTAAAAGAATTAATGCTGGATAACGGTAGAAAGATGTGATTCTCTGATTCCCCCCCTTTTTTTTTTTCTCTTGAAAGGGAAGATGCACCAATTCCTGCTTGCAGTTGAAAGGTCATACTGGAACTAAGAAGGAATTCAGATGAGTTGTGGTTCCAGGAGACCTCAAGCATAGGAGGTGCTCAGATAAGAGCTGCTGTGGCATTATTTTATAACTATGCTCCACTGAATAAAAGGAAGAAATAATCTGAAATGGTCTTTACAGCTTTTTCCCTGGATAGCAGTGTATGTCTTGTCTGGCCCTAGGATTTGGAGGAAGCTGGAAACACATATCCTTCCTCTTCCTCCTCAGTATATACATGTGCAAATGACATACCACTGGTCCTGCTTACTGTTAACTTCTGCTACAATTTTAAAAATAAATATTTTTTTCTTCTGGCAAAAGAATGAGTGGTCTTAGGCTGTTATGCAAGACAAAAATGTCTTTTCTTTCAGATGCTATGTAACATTTATTTGCATTTGTAAATTAATTTAGAAAAAGCAACTTTCTAAATGCTCCTGGGATGTATTTGAGATATTCCTCCTTTCTCCTGCCAGGTTCCTCTCCATTCACAACCACACTAGCTGAAAAGTATTCAGAACTATTTGTTATTTATCTGTGAAATCTCTTGCTCAGCCCACTGTTCAGTCTTCTGACAAGCGCCTTTGTAGACGCTGTTGCATGAGAGTGGAGTAGCCAGAGACAGTCTATCCAAGAAGACTGGTGTATGTGACGTGAGCCCTGCAGGGTCAGCCTCATCCAGGAAACTATTGCTGTAAGTCACTAATGATTAACTTAAAAAAAAAAAAAAATCAATTTAATGCACCATCGTATTTTGCACAAATGAAACTCAGGTACCACAAAGAAAACCTTCCAACTACATGCTAGCATTGCCAGCACTGATTTCAATGTATCATTTATTTCTTGCCACCATAGTGACAGATGACTCCGTCATAAACAACAACAGAAAAAAAAATTCTATCAAGTTTCTCACTTCATTGGGTTGAGAATTAAAGATCATATGAAACGCCTACTGCCTACTTCTGCTCTTGCTGGTTTTCACCTGACTAAAAACTACTACCACTATCAAATGGCTCAGCATTTACTTCCCTGCCCATTCAGGTTCCATGAAGACTGGTCCTTTAAAAGGCATATTATTTTCAAGTTCAACTCCATGTCGTACATCCAGTATTACCTGCTGTGTATACAAGTTTAAAACTAATTCATGAAATGCTAGATCATGCTCCAGTCATTCAGGCAGGACACAGGAAGCCTTTCTTGTCTTCAGGCTGGGATGTTATTTCTCTGTGTGCCCACGAATATCTCATGGCAACACAGGAATTGGACTCACTATTGGATGGAAGAGAGAGAAAAGGCTGCTTTGAGGTGACATTGGGAATGAAATGCATTGGCTCAAACCTAAAGTGCCTTCCGCTATACATTCCCTAGGGCAGCATATACAATTCCAGATATTCGTGGCCATGCACAGCACACAACTGTAGCCACTGTGAGATAACAGGTCATTTTTCTTCAGTGTTCCCTCAGCTGGAATGTGCTTTACACGTGTCCTTTTCCAGCTAAATCTCCTCTAGTCTCTGGGCTAAGGTCCATTGCTACTGGGAGTACAAAGCTGCGCCTGATCACACTCACATTTCCTGCCTCCTGTATTTCCATTCAGCCCTTGAACAGGGTCAAAACTGTCACAACTGCACTGAAGTGAAAAAACAAAACAAAACAACAAAACAAATAAATGAAGGAAAACTGGTGAAGCTGAGTTTTCTGCTTAAAAAGCACTTCTGTTCAAAATCACTGTAAGTCATGCAAAGTTTTGTTCTGAAGGCCAGTGAGTAACTTGTTATGTAGCCTCAGTATCCTTGTAATAGTTTTTTTTATTGCTTGATACTATATTTACTGTGTATTGATACAGCTTGTTTCTTTTAGCAGTGAACATATCAAATCCATATATTTTCCACGGAAGGCTTGGATCTCTGTTTTTATCCTACCCACAAGGTGCACTAAATAGAAGCTTGATGCTTTCACAATGACAAATGTTGCCTTAAATTCACAATAAAAGGAGAACTATTTTATCACACGTCATAGAAAGATACACATAATCACAGACAAAATCTTTCTCTCTTCAGAGTTCAAGGTAGTTTGTGCAGCAGACCATAGCTTAGTCTGAGCTGTTTATAACTTAGGGTCAGACCGTTTGTTCTCACATTATTACAGGGATGCGTTCTGGCAGGGAACACAAAATCTTCCTCTTTTCCTGAGCTGGTTCAGCGCCAAAGGAAATTCTGAGAATTACTCCTTGCAAAAATACTGTTATCTGAGTGCAGTGACCTTCTGTGGCATACGTTCCAAACTCTGTCTCCTCCAGTATTTCCATGCCAGCTTGCTTCACTGAACATCACAAGAATTATCCCAAGACCAACGTGAGTCCAACTTGCACACTGTTGGTCACACATTTTAAGTGGAGCAGATGCCAGCTCTCAAAAGCAAGCAAATTATAAAGAAGGTTCTGTCCAGACATTTCTACCTCTAGGGTAAGAGGTGGCATCCTCCCAGAATAATTTTGGAAATGAACGTGAATCAATCCACTAGTTAAAAATTAAAGTACAGAGGTGCCTACTACTGAGATACGACCAGATAAATTTACACAATTATATACACATCTCCACTGCATGTTAGTTCCTTAAACAATCTACAATAAACTCATTAATATAGGATCTTTTTGCAGATGCTGTATGACAGTTCCCACAATCTGGGATGAAGAGGAGCAATATGAGACAGTGGTGATGGTAGGTCCCTTCAGGTGGTGTTATGGCACCTGCTACACTACTTCTGTAACTGGAATGTTACTGAAACACCACAGTGCTGACAAAACTTCATTTGCTCTCTTTCAGAGAAAACCTCAAAGCCTCATTTGCCTCTGAAGCTCCTTCCTCCTCACACTAGTCTGCCTTGCAACCAGCAGGACCTGCTTTATCCTGCTCAGCCCTCACCTTTGCTCCCAGTGGCCCACGCCAGGAACTGGGGCAGCTGCAGCATTCCTTGCAGCTGGCACCACAAGGAATGATACAACTCTAAGAACCCTTGGATCCTCCAACCCCTTCTTTCCATGGAAAACAACTTGACTTTTGGCATTTTTTTTTGTTTGAAATAACGTAGGGAAAGCATAGTTGAATGACATCTGCACACAAATACTTGCTGTCAAGCCATACCAGAGAAATCCCACTGAAGCTGTGCAGGAGGCAGCATGATCTTCCCTACTTCTGGTTCTTTTCTCCTTTCTCCACTTCCCAGGGCATCAAGCAGAAGCTGCAGCACACCAGAACAGCACTTCTGTTTCAACCACCTCCTTTCTTCACATGCCTCCCTGCCAAGTCCCTTGGAGGGCAGCTGCAGGCTTCCTTCTCCCCTGTGCACCTCTGAGTCTCATCCTACCAGCAATCCTTGCCCCCTCCTCTGTGTTTTTAACATTTCTTATTGCTCACTTTTAAAAGCTGCCTGATTCTCCATTGCCCAGTATCCACAACTAATCCAAGTGTCTTGCTGCAGGGGTTAAAAACTAGCCAGAAGTTGGGCATCTTGTAAGCAAATTAAACTTAGGAGGAGAAAAAGATAATTTACTCTAGTTTACTCTATGGAGCTGGCCAGCTTTCAGATGCATGGGGAAAAATATTTATGGGGTTGAGAGAGAAGATGAACATTTTTTAATGAGAATACATTTTTTACTCAGTAATGGAGAAGATTCTAGTGCTGATGCAACCTCTCCTTGCCATGACAGTAAGGAAACTTCTAGGAACAACATTGAGTTTAACTGCAGAAATCTGAGGGTCTGCTTCAGACAAAATATATTAAAAAAAAAAAGGCAAGTCCTTTTAATCGTGGGATACTAAGCAATCAGTGTGCTGCATGATCTTACATATTTTTATACAATTATGAATACTTTTATTTATCTAGATTTCTATTTTTTGGGTCATTTTTTCACTTGTGTCTGCTTTTTTTTTTGCCATTTATGACTTCAATCCTTCAGCAAAAAGCCACAAGTTTTGCAATAACAATACCATTTTGTTTCTGGTCTTTCTGAATTCTTTCTGGTGAGGCAGCCTGTTTTCTTTATGGGTTTTTTTTCATGAACTAAGGCTCAGGAAATTCTCATATGATGTGCATCTCAGGGGAAGGGGCATCTCTGTTTATCTACAGGATGGAAATTGTTTAGCCTTTGTGGTTTCTGCAAGATATTTGTAGACAAAATGGAGCTCAAAATACAGCCTAATCCACAGTGAAATATTAGTTCCCCTTTCCTGTCAGCTTTCCTAAACCAAGATTTCGCCTTGTCTGTGAACATTCCCTTGAAGAGGGCAGCTTGGATGGCTTCCATGTCCTAACTCTTTGATTTGTGGCAGCTAAGATCAAGTGGGAATAGAGCTTGTTACAGTAATCCATCAGTGGTATAACACATGCAGGAACATCCCAAGGAGGGAGACCTTGGGCGTCATGGGGAAGGTTAAGGCTATAATTTCTCTTAATGTGATTTTGTCTGGCCTTTTCAGAATTTTGTCCGCTTTGGACAGGGCCACTAGATCGGCAAACCACAGACTGAAATACTGCGCTCAATTTTGTATGCACTTAGACCTAAAAATTTTTTAGAAGTGACAGCATTAGGTTGAGCTTCCTTGCACTGTCTAAGACTGAAAAATAGAAGATTCACTTGACAGTATACCATACATGGCTGCATGGATTTCGGAAAAAAGGCCTCTACTCTTTCACAGTAACTTTCATTTTAGTGATTAACTTGGTCCTAATGTAAAAAAAAAAAAAGTGAAATAACAAAGAAAAGAAGCAGGAAATGAGAAGCCAATATACCTAAATGTTAAGAGAGAAAGAATCACTCAAAGAAAAAGAAAACATTAAAAAAAAGAAAACTTTCCAAACATGAGAAACCAACCTCAGTGAAGGCAATAAAACAGAGCCTAAACATAGGCTGTACAAGAGGAAAATTAGGAGAACAGAGATGGAATACGAAGGGCAAATATCTACAGATAGAAAACAAAAGCCACAAATTCCTTTATGGTATCCAAAAAAAGAGAAAATATGTAGGGGGTTTTTGATCACTGGGGAGGAAAGAAACTGAGGAAGACAAAAGTTAGGGAACATAAGCAAGAAGACTTCTTTTCCTCCATCATCACCGTAGAGGGTGCTGGGGAGAAACCTCTTCTGGTACCTGTTTTTATATGTCTGTATTCTATTTTGCAATTGATATGAACTAACAGCAAGGCTCAAATACTTGCTAGCAGAAAATGTTAGAGGAGAATGATATCTTCCAAAGCAGGAAACAAGCAGAAGACAACAATTGACAGCAATTAAAGAAATTGAGCCACTGGCTAAAATGAGTACGCTTTCACTACACGTATTAACTTAAAGAATCAGAATATAGCAAAAGTTTGACGTATCTTTACAAAAGCAGCAAGGTTGATTCAGGAGACTGTAGAGCTCCAGACTTTATTACTATATGTGGTAACTTGGCTGAAAGGCTTAATTAAAGGAAATTAAGTACATAAAAAGAATCACTAGATTCTGAATATGTTTATAAAATAGTAGACAGATAAGAGCAAGTAAAGAAAATTAGACTTTGAAAATCTTTACAAGAGCCTCATGGGAGGCCACCTATGAAGTGTGAGGTTAAGAAAGAAAAAGAAAAGAAGGAATAGATATTGATTTGCATCTGATGACAGGGTTAACTACAGGTGTCTCATGGTTTTAACTTTATATTTCAAAATTATCTGGAAGCAAGGAAATACCCCAAGAGGGTAAAATCTACAGATGGCAAGAAATTCACAGAATCATAAGTTATTCAGCTTAGTTCTGATTTAAAATTATTAGGGGTTTGAGAGATAAGCAGTGAATGTGCCTCAGCAGATCACGGTTATTACTGTAGGTCACCAGAAAGTGCAGGCTGCAGGCAGTGTCTTACTCCTCCATGCATCAGGCTGAGTTCTGCATTGCCCGAACAGCTCAGGACACTGTCTGGATGTCCTTGTGAGCTGCCCAAAGACAACTGGCATCAAAAGGGTATCAACAGTCAAAAAAACACAAAGGAAACCTCACGACATCTAACAAAAGATATCACAAGCAAAATGGACAAACATAGTAAGCATATATAAGTTTATAAGGAGAGGCTGGAATATTGTGTTTGCTATTGTTTAACCCATTCTACAAAAGCAAGATAGAGAAAAAGCGTGGAAATGATCTCAAAAACAAAGATGAAAAGGATTATTTGAGACTTCGACAGAGATCTGTGTAGCTTGGTTTAATTTGTGCATTCTCGCACTGAAAAGGACTTTAAGAGGTCCTCTCCAACTGAAGTTATTCTATGACATAGATTAAAAAAAAATTGACTGTTCAATATATTCAGACAATCCTGAAACTGGCAAATTCAATAGCAGATAAGATTAGATTATGAATTCATTGTCACAAGGTCTGTGCTAAGAGCCCAACTAAGATTTGGGTTTTTTCAGTTTTTAAAAAACTGTATTATACAGGGTTCCCCCTATCCTCATATCCAAACATGGTTGCTTTTGGAAAAGAAATAATCCTCCATTTGATGCATATAATGAGTATTATGGTTTATGAAGAAAAAATTCTTCTAGATATTCGTCCTACTTTGAAGCTTCTGTGCTCTCCTCTCAAACAGCTAGAATTAGCCGCTGTCTGATCAAGATGCTATACTAGATGGATACTAATATTATCTCCTGTAATTGTTTCTATTTTCATGAGACATGACTCCAAACCACTGTTTTCATGTTTGTCATCTCCTGATGATATTTATCATGTTCACTCCATTAATCAAGTAATGTACTGTTTTTAAGGGTCATCCATGAAATCTTACACTCTGAGACCTCCAAGAGTGAGGTTACTGTGTTTCTAGCACGCCTGCTAGCAGCAGTAATAAATAAACTGCATACCAAATTGAGCCATTGACCAGACCTATGCATTAGCCAAGGGATTTCCAATTTTTAGTAAGAGGTACTGCCATTTCTATTTATTTTCTTTATTTCTATTTATCTTCCCACACTCCTAATCATCAAAATTGTTGTCAGGCAGAGGACAGAAAAGGAGTTAAAATATTTCAAGAACAGTTTCATTATGGAAACAATTTTATTACCAAAAAAGTTCATTCCTTCTATTGCCCTTAAAATACAATCAGGCATCTGCCTTAAAAAAGAGATTCCCCAGACCACAGAATAAATATATTTGAAGATACTGGTCAAATATATTTTAACCTGAAATAGTTCCTAATAGTTATATACATCAATAATTTATTAATACATTACGTACAATAATGTATTAATGTATTAAAATGAGTATTAGGAATAATATACATTAATAGTGTATATAACACTAAAATGTTTCTCATAACCTGGCTGCCTACCAGTGCACGGATAAGGAAATAGCTTGACAGAGGTATGGCTCAGAAGAGAGAGTACTGGCATCTGTGAAATTTGGTGGGAATGACACAACAAATCCACATTCATAAAAACTGCTGTGACCAGTGAGGAACAAAATCAAAGAAAAAAATAAAATCTTAAATATTTAAAGAGTGTGGGTTTAGAAACGTAGATATATATTTACCCACTAGACGTACCTTAGCTGACCTAGTGATGGCCCCGATCTCTGAATAAAGATCAGTGCTGTCTGGGAACTTTTCCACCACCATAGTGCAGACATGGTGCAGGAGGGACTGCTTGTGCACCGTGTCCTTGACTTCTGGAACCTTCTCGAGGTAGCTCAACTCAAAAGCTTTGGCCTGTAAGG
The DNA here is from genome assembly GCA_013400335.1 of Eurystomus gularis. Classification (NCBI taxonomy): domain Eukaryota; kingdom Metazoa; phylum Chordata; class Aves; order Coraciiformes; family Coraciidae; genus Eurystomus; species Eurystomus gularis. The sequence goes on from VZZY01017450.1 coordinate 76,375, forward strand.
GGGGAAAAAAGGGAAAAAAATTAATATTTAAAATGTTTACTCTTTCCCATGCAGATTAGTAGACAAAAATTATTACCAAGCAGGGGCAGAGGGGAAGGAAGAAGAATAAGAATCTTACAGAAGAAGCATTGCTTTTATTTATTTATAACCTGCTGAAGATTAGGCCTAAAATAATTTCATCTGCAGTGAAATGACTCATGACACAGTTCTCACGACTTGAATAGGTAGCTCCAACACTGAACTCAAGGCATTTACACCAGAAGAGTGCCTACCTCCACATCTCCTTCAGGTTATGATGAAATAGACAAAGACAATTTATTGACACACCATAAAAAGTATGTTGTTTTCTAAGTTACTTTTCTAGTAAAAAGAAATACTGGATTGCAACTGTCATAATGGCTTTGACTGCTGTTTTTTTAAGGAAAAATGTTGCAGGGGAATTGCTGGGACATCAAGCTTACGTTAGTTCCATTCAGAAAGTTCCCAATGGCTAGTAGAGTAGAAAGGATAAACCCCAATGTTTTATTGTGCTCCAGTTGGTCCATTCCTTCCTTCAGGTCTAGAAGTGGTTCTGCGACTTCCTGCCATGAGAATAGAAACAAGAGAGTGAAGGCTGCAGTTGGCTATGGATACTTTAAGGTTTTAATTCTATGGTTTAGGTTAATTACTGCAAAAATAGTTCCTGAACTGGTGTCTGGCAGAGTGCAGCTGGCCATGTGAGCTGGCTTTCTTCCATGTTCCAGCTAATAAATCACATGCAAGGACAGCAAAAAAATACATAAAATACTTTCCTAATGTTGCTTCTTTATGTATGCAATTGTCTTACTTGTCCTGGAGATTATTATGTGATTCCAAACGGGAGAGAGAATCAGAGAAGGGTCTGCTGCATTTGAGTTAGATGCATGAACATCCCCCTGCCCCAACTGATAAAAAGCTTCTTATAACTATTTTTTCTAATCCTTGAAAAACAAACAAAGAAAAGTTAGAACTCTGTCTGACTTGATATTCGTAGCCTGACCCCAATGCTTTCTTCAAATGATGGCCACCTCTGAGTTTTAGATATGGTTTTGTGCTTGCATGACTTTAAAACTGAAAAAAACCTTACCACTGTAAACGTCAAGCTTTACAAGCATTCTCATTTTAATCTTTTAACTTAATGCACCTTCCATCCACACAAGTTATCTCAGGGTAGGTACGTTAACTGATAAGGCTTGAAAACATAAATTCTGTTCCATTACCTCAGGAAGTGATCTACACCAGAGAGTTCAAAGAAAGAGAGCAAGGGTAATTAAGTTGACGGAGCTTATTTATGTATAATTGTGTGAGGCCCAGGATTATTTATTTTGCATGCACAGTAATGGTTTACATTGTTTCTATTTCCAAACGCCATCCTAAGCATCCATGAGCAGTAATTTTTTCCCATTTTTTTACACTTTTTAGGAGCCAAGAAGCAAAAATTAAGCTGTTATTATAAACCAAAATAGCTGAGAACTTCACTTTCTTGAAGAAATACAATGGGCTATTCAGTAATCGTAGTGATATTTTACCATAAATAAGAGCACAATGATGATGGAAACATACATTTCTAGACACTACAGAATAATTAATCTCTTGAAAAGGAAGGAATATGGAAAATGTGAGACAAGTTAAGAGATGAGAGTGAGCAAGGTAGTTCATGCACCAGGGGAGAGTTGTTAAATAATCCAAGACTTTATCAGGTTAAACTAAAACCGATAAAATGCTGCACAGAATTCTTTGAATTGCTTTATGGGGATGTATCAAACTGCTCTGCATCTGCTGTAAACATAGGCTTTTGAACTATTTTACTTGTATCAGTTTGCAAACTGTTAAAAAAATCATTCCTAAAACATTAATTTAAAAAGTTCTGAAGGTGAATAAAAAGGTAGCATAAAAGGCTTCCAAAGCAGGCCATATTGTAGCCCTTCATTTATCTATTTACATGCAAGTTATCCAATCTTAGACTTCCTGGCACAGAGTACGTTTGTAATTACTCCTTATTTTTTATTGTAGCATTAAAATATAATAAAAATCAGTGTGCTAGATACTGTACAATCAGACAAAATATGAATTCTTGCTTCCTATAAAACTCATCTTCAACCTAAAGAGGGCAGATACATAATGCAGAGCTACCTCATCTCCTTACATGCCACGTATCCTTATTTACCATGTTTTTAGTTTTCACTTAAAAATTATGCTTGAATGAAATTTGAGCATCAGTCCAGAGTTTCTGTGTGTGAGACATCTGATAATGCCTGATAAATGTTCGACACACATGCACAAATGAACTCAACTATATGTGTGCAGTGGTACTGGGACAGGGAGGATGTCACACACATGCTCTGTACAGCTGATCTGGCATATGCATTGTTAGCAACCTGCTATACGGGCAGTAAGTTTAGCTTACTGCACCTATACAAGTCCATGTGGACGCTTTTCTGGGAGGGATAAAATCTTGGCTAGGATGGGAACTTTGAGATGACCAAAATGTAGTTTGCCATATTTGCATTTAATCGAGACTGATCTGCATAAAGTATCAAGATCATACTGTAAAGCTTAAAAAGCTCTGATGCACTTTCTAAATGTTTCAGACATTTTAAGCATCATTCAAAAGTACAGTCTTTTTGAACACTTATTTCCCTAGCACACTATCTCTGGGGAGCCTGGAGTCAGGAGTAATCTTTCTGCTCAGAAAAGAAACTGAAGCAAGCCCTTTTCTTTACCAGTTCTACTTTTCTCATCTCTACACCTGCTTATGTTAATTTATAATCCTTTAAAGTTGTCAGCAATAAGGATGTATTGGTCCTCAGTGACCTTAAGATAAAATAATACCTGATTTAGGACAACTAAAGATTCTATTCCTCTTTCTAAGACCTTTAAACTCCCTTTGACATAAAGAAATTTGAAAACATCTGCATCATAAATAGTTCAGTACAAAGAAATAGTAGTGACATAGTGTAGTTTTTCAGAGCAAAAGTCTGAAAATGAAGATTTAAAGTTGAAACTCTACCTCTTTCGTCTATGCCTTTAAAATATGACACTAAAAGAAAGGTGAGAAAAATTAGAAGGTTCCTGAAAGATTCCTGAAAGAGTTAGCAAGTAGCTGAAATTGTCTGGACAGTTTCATTCTGTTTCACCTTTGCCCTGAAATTATACACTCTCATTTCAAAATTTTTGTCTGTGATTCATGAAGACAACCCAATTAGAGTGTTCTCTGAATAAATGCCATCCATGTAGAAGATGGCAACAACTGTCTGTGACTGAACTGACCAGAACTCCCCTGAACGGTGTCTTATCTTTCATTTATAACTTTGAAAGAGAGTTATAAACAGAAGAAACTTTAATGGAGGTGTTTTCCTTAGTTCAAATGGATGTAAGATCAATACCCTCATTTTGCTATGCAAGGTTGTATACTGTAGTCTTCATTCAATCTTTATCCAAAGAAAAATTCTTACTTTAAGTAAGAATTTCCTGAGTAACAACATCTGCAGAAGATGTGGTAAGAATTTGGCCCTCTTCTTTGTTTCAATACCATTACTGACTAATTAAAGGAAGGAAGACATAATCCCTAATTTTCTTTTCTAGAAGGAACAGATTATGAAGGATCATTTTAGCTGTTTCCTGGTTGGGCACCAAAACAAAAGCAACCCATTTACCGCTTCCTCAAAATATACGCTCTTATAATAACAAGGTCAGGGAAAGATTAAGCAAAGACTCGAAAGAGTCCCCACCCTTATCTCCCTGCTTTCCTCTCACCTTTTCCACGATCTCGTAGTCCATCTTGAAAGCCCAGAGCTGGAGCCTGGCAGAGAGTTCGCTGATGGAGGAGAGGGTGAGAAGGAACTGCTCGGCGCTGCCCAGGGGGACATCTGGGTTTGCCAGCTGTGCTTCCTGGATCTTTTGCTTCTCCTCCTCCGTCGGTATCATGGTCAGGATTTTCTACAAAGGGAGACAAAAGGCATGTGTCAGCAGCAGGGCCAAGAGGTACACAAGGGATGGATATTGGGTGACTTCACAGCAAAAACGGAGTAAGCCCTCAAGTCCCTGGCTGGTAAATTAGGACAGCACTGTAGTAACCAAGAAGTGACTCCTCCACAGGAAAGCAAAACAAGGCCTGCTATCTTAAACATCTGCTGTTTGTTGAAAAAGCACATTTGTATAAAAAAGCTGTTTTTTTTAAAAAAAATTTTACTCAGTAGATATGGTTCATCATGGGGCGAAACACTGAAGAAGACACAGGGAGACTGGTTAGGACTGCTCTCCTCAGCTTTCAAAGGTTAAAGTCAAAACTGGCCACCTTTCTGGAAATTAGATACAGAAGTGAGGGCAGGAGTGCAATTTTGTGGCCTGTGATTTACAGCAGGTCAGACTAGATATTCAGGTCTCTTTTAGCCTCAATATCTACAGATCTTCCACCACACTTGTAGGTATACAGAAGTTTGCTGTTTTCATCATTAATTACTTTTTGTTCAGTTTGTTTTGTTTGGGTTTTTTTTTTTTTTTTCTGAAACATAGTAACTATTGCAGCTTATTAGGTCACTATTAAAAATTTCACCCAAACTGAGGACAACTTCACAAGGAACACGCATTGAATTTAAAGTTGAATTATGCACTGCATAACATATAGCCTTTTTCTCTTTTGATCTGAAAAGTCTAAAATATTGATGAAAGAAAATCTCAACATTTTCAGTTTTTGCTGTCAGTATGGCTCAAAACATTTACATTTTCCCTTTAATTCTTAGCTTGTACATGCTTGTTTACAAGTGGCAACTTTCCTTCACAAAGTATTGCTCTCTAAGGTATTGCTTCTTTATTATTTTTGAACATAATAAATGCATTTTAAAAGCAAAACAACATAAAGACATCAGGTAAGTTGAGGTCTTTACCCTGCTGATCAATGCCTCATTAAAACAAAGACATAGATTTTCAACATGACCTATGTTTATTCATCTGAGGAATGACGTGTTTTTCTGTAGCCTTCTATAATAGTAGGGGCTGTTTTGGAGGGGAGGAGAGAATAATAAAAACACAGCCAAAGAGCTATCAGACCCGCCAGTCCAAACTACAGCCTTGTTCCAGTGCTGGACATTGCCAATTCATCAAAGTAGCACAACTGCCCCTGCCAGTACCGATAATTCATCTGGCTCCTTGTACAGCGCTGGAGCTAAATGTGGACAGCAAGGGACTTTTCCTGGTCAATCAGGTGAAGAACAAGAGTTAAGCAAGCAAATAACATTAAATTTGTTGAACTGGGACTTATTTAATTTCAGCCACAGCATTTGTATTGCTGTCCATCTTCTTATGCTGACTTCCATAAACATAAATAAAGAAGCATTTCTTTCTGTTAATATTAGCTCTGCCTTTCAGTTTAAAAGGAAAAAAAAAAAGCTTCCTTGCTTGGACAAGGATTCTACCTTGGATTCTACCTTAATAAATTAATATCCTAAGGAAAAAAGAAAAGGGGGAAAATCCACCAATATGGATTTCCAGACCAATGTCTGGAAAATACTCAGATGTATACCTTTTCTGATTGATAGAATTTTTGTATTGATTTTGAAATATGCTATCCATCCATACATCCATCCATCCACACACGTTGAAATCTGTAACTTGGGTCATACCTAACAAAGGTAGCTGCTTCAAGGCATCTCTCAGTGCTTAACCAATACTCATCTAAAAAAAGTTCATAAAAAAAGAGAGACGGAGTCTGAAACTCATAAGAAGTGTTTTGCAGTGTCCTTTGAAGAAGTCAGGCCTCCTAGTGTCTACTCCTTTCTCAACAAAAACAAGAAGCCAACACCTCCTCAGCTGAGCCAGGGAAGCTTGCAAATAGGATCATATGAACATCCATACATGGATAGTTTAGGAGTAGCCATGTGATGGATGTAAAAATGCTTCTGATGCATTTTTGAAGGCTAACACTTCAGCAATATTCTCAATTGCCTCCTACAAATAACTAGGACTTCTGGCAGCTACCTAGGGATCCCACAAGTATTTTGTGGTGGTGCAGGGCCTTCACTCCAGAGATTTTGCGCTGCTTTTGGGCATTTTAAAGAGAGCAATGAAAGAGTAAGCTTTATTTCCAAAGGGACTCTCCTCCTCCTTGAGCTTTATGTAAACACCACAAGCCAGATGGAGCTGACAAAAAGTGTTTGAGTCCAAGTACTGCAAGGCTGCTGTGCTGCACACTGTAGTATGTGAAACACAATGCCAAGCAAAAGAGCCTGTGCTAGTGGTGTCAGCTGCCAAGGATCACCCTGCTGCTGAAAGCCCTGCCTTGATGGGACCAGAGCTGCTGGCAGCACTAACATCATCCAGGGTGCAACTGCCCTCACAACAACGACCTACTCACCAGCACTTCTAATTTGCTGGGCAAATAACTCTGATCCTGCTGGTCTTCATCTCTAGTGTGCCCCTGAGTAAGTGGCAAAATGTTCCTATTCTTGATTTCCACTCTATGACTAATTTGAGCCATTTGTTCAGTGCTGGAAACTGATGAGCACACCATCTGCTAGTTTATTATTATTTTTATCTTTATTATTTTTTTAAACATCACTGACAGCAGAAGCAACATAAAAATACAAGAATGCAGAAGGTTACTGGCACTTGATGTGACCATTAAACCACAAATACCTTTGAAACTAATCATTAGTCCATAACACTCCCCCCAGTAGGTCAGTTAAAGAACTGGTTATTAACAAACCCTATGCTCATATTCTCTAATAGGTGTAATGTGTATTTCACCTTGATGCATTCTCACACAGTGTATGTGGGCCAGAGACTAACATTATGATGAAAATGAGTGCACAGACCTTTCCATGAAGGAAAAGAAGTAATTTTTGGAGATCCTGTTTGCATGAGATAATGGATCCTAATTATTCTGCTCCTGGACTGCTAGACTCAGCCACCTGCTTGAATGTTCAGCAAAAGGATCAAACTGTTAATTTCCTGGACTCTGCCGTTCTGATGTATGATCCCAAAAATTTCTAAGAGGAAAGCCTTACAAGGCTCACAGGGCAAAATTTATAAACTTCATATGCCTGAGAGTTACGGGCCTCAGTATGAGACACAAGGAAGCACCTCACCAGAGATTGTGAATAGCCTAGATCCCCTATGAGATAAGGTGCTTAAGGTGCCTTGGCTTTCATATTTTGTTTCAGCTGATTTTACCAGGAGCCTGAAAAAAAATCAGTAAACTAAATATCTGGTTGTTCTTGGGTCTAAAGTTTTCTGTGGCTCAAGGCCCACAGATTCATAAGCATAACCAAATACACATTAGTGGGTATTTCGTCGGATATTTGACAGGCCTCAGCAGATGATTCAACTCCAAAAAGGCTCTCACACGTCAGCTTTCCAGACAACTATTAATGAGACACATCAGTGGTTTGCATTACCTGCAAGAAACTCTTGCAAAATATAACAGCATCTGAAAGTCAGGGTTCCACAGTAAGGGACGCCACCTGCACTAATTTTATTTCAACTCTTCCAAAAATGATCCTATTCTGAGATGGGTCCAGAACGAAAATATCTGATAACATTCCCTGTAAATCAGGAACTGACAGTCATTGCCTCAGTCAGACCGCTCTGCTTCCTCAGCTCTCTACTGAAATACAAGAACATGCCATTGCTGGTCACAGAACCTGTAGATGTTTTGGTTTGCTGTAAGGAGTGAAAGTGTAGCTTTTTTTCTTTAAAGTCTGAAAGTTGCTAGGGCAACAATATGCTGACCAGCGGTGTATGGCCAGCAAGGCACCATTGAGTCCATTCTCTCTTCTGTCTAGACTCGTGAAAAGAAGGTGTTCTGTCAGGTCATGTGAGCTAGCATAATTTGAAACATCCCATCACACCATCAGAAATTGGTAACTGCAAATGCCAATATACCACAGCAACTTTCAGAACAAAAACTTAAATACTTGGATAGTTTCCAAAAATCAGATTTTGTTATTTATGTGTCACCATCTGCCTTTTTAACACCCTGTTCTCATTTCTTACCCCTTTTTACATCTCAGGGCTATCTAGCCACTCCAGACACCTGGACTTCAGATTACTTAACAAACGTGGATATGGAGGTCCTAGCGTACCTGGAGAGCTTTTTCATTTTAAATAGTTTTACTAAAAGCTGTACCTACCAATGCAATCAATATTGTGCAGCATCACAAAGCTATATTGTAAAGGACGCAGCAACTGACCTTAATTTCCTCTTGGCATTACCCCAGTTTTACTCAGCTAAATTAATCATACTCTTTAGTATAATTTGATTTCAATCCACGTTCCCTTACTGAGTAACACTTTACAGAGGGACTTCTTCATTTCCTTTAGTAAAAACAAGTACCAGGGACTGCTGATTGTTTGCTGAACGTTATTCTTGCAGTTGCCCATGACACACTTCATAAAAATTAGGTGCCAGGAATTTTAAGCTCACCTCTTTTGCTTATCTCACAGAAAGCCCTCATCCATGCTAAGCAGGCAGTTCTTTATCCTGCAGTGAGCTCCAAGTTGTTTCAACACAATGAATGCCAAGCTTTCAAAGAAAGGAAAGCACAAACACTTTGGCAAACGTAAGGTGGCAGATTTTTTTTTTTTTAGTTGGATTGATGCATGCTTGCAGACACACATTGTACATTCCTTTGGAAATACACTTTTAACAGTGCCTGCTCTGCATACTAAACGGACTGCCTCTGCCTTTCTAGCACCATGCCCCCATTGTCTGCACTTTTTTCACAGCTCCTGGGTAGCTAACCGCTTCAAAAACATGGCCTAAAAATATGCAACATACTTAGGTATAGAGGGCTTTAAAATACCGAGAGAATTTTTCTTCTCCTATCTTAGTTACTTATTTGAAGTTAAAAGCAAAGTATAGATTGCTAACAAGAGCTAAATGTCACAAGCAAAGCAGAATTCAGGACAGTAGTGGAGGGTTTATTGGGTCACTATGAATGTGATGATGAGTTGGGCTATCACAAACTTGTAGCCTCCATCCCACTGCATCACTACTTTGTTGCTAGCACTACTGTCAGCACTACTTTAGTCCACTGTCCTTAAAGGAATTGCCAAGGTCAGTTTTGAGATACCATTTAATCTGAACTTGTCCACCAAAGTGCAGAACTAAAGCCACACGCACACTAACACAACAACGATGGTGCTCCTCAGTGAAGGACAGGGCACAGAGCTCACAGCCAAGACAAAGAATGGGTCAGGTGACTTTTTATGCTGTTTTGGTGCCCTGCTCTGTGTTGGACCCACTAAAAGCTGGAGATGATCCTGAATTATAGCTCCTCTGAAATTTTAGCTGTGACTGTTATGTCCTCACCACACACATTAAATCTCTTTTCCTGCTCTCTATACATCTCTCTCTTGCTTACTAGCCCTGACATCTCTTCTAGGCTTTTGAGTACCCACTGTGATGCAGTTTTATAATTGGACCAATTGCATAAATTTTCTTCCATATCAGTCCTGCCTCATTCAACACATATATTTGCTATAAAGTATATTACATAGCAAATAATTTGCTTTATTCTGTGTTTTTATATAAATGAAGCCGATGCTTACACTATTACTGATTCATTCATCATCACTACCAGTTATTTCCTAATATTTAGGAACTACAGATATGAACCTGAAAACTTTCTAAGAATCTAGACTGAAAAGACAACTGCTGTACCCTCTAAGTTAACTCTAAGGCTAAAATCAATGAACACATGGATAGAGAGGAGAAGAGAAATAGGAAACAAAGCTTGTCTATATCGTAGATCAAAGAAGCAGTATAGAAAACTGAGGCAAGGCATCAGCGGGACCCACAATGATGCATTTCTGTATCTCTCTGTGCACCTCTTGGCCAGTTCTGCATTGCTTAATCCAGACTGCTATCTCACTATGAATGTCTGTCTGACTCTACTACAATGTGTTATAAGAGAAACCTGTAACTTGGGGACTGGCGAAGGGAACCTGAATTCAGTACACTTTTACCTGATAAAAAGTAAATAAATATGGAACACTGATAAAAAAGAGCTCTTTTCTCTGTGAACATCATCCTTCCCAAACAACGAGGGCTTTGCCCCTCAAGGTGCAAAGTAGCTGGGCTCTACTCCACTTACGCAGGCTCTTGATTTTAAATATCTGAATGATCACATCGGGATTACTCACATCCTTAGCTTCAAGCTGTGGACACAGAACTTAGAAATTCCATTTTCTTTAGCACTGGGTAAGTACATCATCAGTGTATCATTTCCTGGTTTTTTAATTCTTCAATTTGAAAGCTACCTGCATATATATATTTAAGTGAAATTACGGGTTTCTGGCAGCTAATGGAAAGGCCACCCAAAGGAGGGTGTGGTGGTGGTACAAGGCACTCACAACTGTGGACACCACAGGTGGCTGGCAGATGGGCAGCCCAGATATAAATGTTGGCACTGGAAAGGGTGAGCTATGTAGAGCTGCTGAACTTCTGTTGAGCATGGCAGAGGACACAATTCAAAGGAGAGGATACGTGGGAGATACTGAAAATGTGTCCTTATCAGCCATTTTACACTGGACTTTGTATGGAAACACAGTCTACAGCACTGATATCTACTAGTGATCTGGGAGTTGGGCTTGGCTGGAAGGGTACTTCTCTCCAACACTTCAGAGCTTAGTACTGCAAACTGCACTGGTGGGTACATGGGCTGGGTCATGAAAAATTACCTTTTTAGCCTTTTTGTCACCTTCATAATATGAGTAAGGTATGTATACAGCAAAGAAGTAACATAACTTTGGGAAGAAACAATATTCTAGTAGGGATAGATGAGGCCTTGCCTTCTATCTAGAACGATCTTTTGCCTTACATATTTCTTTTGCATGTAACTGTTGGCAAGACTTTTTCCACCCCAGCCGGCTTTCCTCATTTTCTTCTGTAGTCAGCACAGTGAAGGTGGAAAGGGGGAAGTAATGAGACACAGTGCCCAAACCACTGAAAGGTGACTGTGAATCAATACATGACCTCTCCAGCTCAGCCACCGGTTGAGATTTGCAGTTGTGCTGGTTACTCTTACTAGATGATTTATGTTTGTTAAAAAAAAAAAAAAAAAAAAAGATTTGAAATGAATACAACCACAATGAAAAAAATCAAGGGAGCAACAGGATTCTTTTACACTTCATTGAAGAAAAATGTTGTGATAAAAAAAATAATAAACAGCTCATCTTGGATCTTGGTAAGAATATCTGCAAAGTCAAGCATGTAATGGTAAAAATTACATCATCTGTAATCTTTATACCACTGCTTTTCTTCAAACAACAGTAACACAGCACTGCTATTTTGAGCAGAACCAGTCACTGTATTTGTTTTCCATTAGATATACAATCTAGAATGACTCCAGCAGCTTGCTGGGCATGAACTTTATTAAACCCTCTACCAGTTGCATCAGCCCTAGTAACTCATTGCCTACTCCTGCTGCTCATAATATTTCAGTGAAGCTTCAGAGGAATAGATAATACTCTGAAAATCTTGACAGGAATTAACACCATTGTTACTCAAACTTAGACACAAAGCAAGCAGAGAATCTATGTTTACTGGGCATGTGGAGCATAAGGTGAATACTGCTTCTGAGGACACTGCATTGATTTGACAAGTTTAAACACTCAGTAATGATACAACAATTCTCCTTTTCCCTCTTCCATGCAAAACCTGGCCTGTACCATGTGCAACATTGAAAAAAAAGGAAACATTGAAAATACAGACTTAAAGACATCGACCACTCTTTCTTACCTCTATTCCTTCCTTGTTTAAGGCATATTCGTCAAAGTTCAAAATAGCCGTCTTGATAGTGCGGGGAGGGGGCAACACAGTCAAGCCAATATTAATAGCGTTGCTTCGTTTTGAGTCCAATACAATGATCTCCTGTCGCTTCCCATCTGCAGCAGTTTTCTTGGTAAAGAAGAGAAATAGAATATTATCCCTCTAGTCTGTTTATAAAGAAGTCACTCCTTTCACTAATGACTTCCTCTACTCAAGGGTGCAGACACTGACCGTAAATCTAATTCATTTATAGTCATTCAAAAAAGCTGAATTCTTCTACCACATCCTTGTTGGTATCAGCATGAGCTGCCAGGATTTTACCAGAGAGCTGAATGCAGTCTCAGATGCTGTACAAAGCCAAGCTAGCCTGAGACACAGGAGCCTCTGCAAGGGCTGGGAATGCTGCAGTTTGGGGCAAGAGTTGGTTGAAAAAAGGCTGAAGCTCTCTCTGCCAGGTGAGAACTCTGCTGTGAGGCAGGATCAGCCAGAGGGGCAGCTGATGGGCTCTGGGGCTCAGTTCCCCCTTGGATGCCTCAACCTGGAGTGGTCACAGACCCTCTTTCATCTGCATGGCTGGCTGGAAAACAGACAGAGTGGTTCCTACCTGCCTGCCAGTACTCTCCTGTGTTATAAATCAGGCCTTTCTTGAGACACTGGCATGGTTTTCTAACCTCTGGCTGCCAGAGGAAGGGTATTCTACCTTGCTGCTCATGATAATGTATGTGAAGCCCCCCACAGGTGCAGAACAATTTCAACCCTTCTACTTTTTTAAAGGTTTTGAGAAAAGATATAATCTTTGGATCTCACCTCCAGTATAAACTACAGTATAAACAATAATGAAAGCAGAAAGAACTAACAATAAATGCTTTAAATTCCTTTCTAGAGAAGACTCAAGAAATTTCTTCCTCTTTCTCCCCATCCTCATAGTGGCAAAATGCGAACCAACTAGGCAAGGTGACTCATAAACCATTTATATGGCATAACGCAGTATTGGTCTTTGCTCTTGTGGCCCAGCATGACTCTCTTTCACTCATTATCCCATGCTAGCAGGCATCTCTTTAGCAACTACATACGTCATATACCAGGCAGCTGCAAGAGGAAATGACTCTGCTCTTCACAGAGAGGGGGTTTTCCTCCTTCTCCATACACATGAACTTTGGAAACATTTTCTCTATTTCCCTTTCCCTTGCCCTACCAGAGATGGGCTGAGGGATGCTGTCAAGCACACAATGTTGGAAGAAGACCAGCGCCTTGATGCAAGCAAGTGCAGAGATGCTTCACTATATATAAATCTGTATTTCAGGACAGTGCAGGGGACTGTGACCTTCCTGTAAAGCCTGTTACCTGGACTGTGGTTAGTGGCAGCAGCAGCCTTAGCACAGATGCACCTCAAAGGGGCAAAGAGAGAGACTCAGCAATACCTCTTTCCAGGCTGCAATGTGGCAGCCCATACAACTGTTCAGAACAGGAAATATCTATGTTGTCTGAAGAAGTAGTATCTCTTTCACCTCTTGCGGATTTGGGGGAAGCCCAGGAGGAGACTCTTACTACCCGAGTCTCAATCTGTGCTCAGGATTGCTTTTCAGCCCACGAAGCTTTGCTCTCCACTTCCTTTGGGTCTGCATCATAGCCACCGAGTCAAAAAACACCCTACTGCCAGGTCTACACGCTGTTGCTGTTTCTGCATTGGGAAGAACCGTCTAAGTTAGTAAATAAGGTTTTATCACAGTATCTCTGGCTGTGGGTCAGCCCATAATGGGAAGGCCATTGTATCATTACAAAGATGCCTTTTCCTGGCATAGCTCAGTTCCTTGTCTGTACAGGAAGAGGTATGTCCACTGGCCCCAGCAGCCTGCCCAGCCCGTGTGTGGCACCACAGTCCTTCCATCGTACCAACAAGATTGATGTGGTATGATGCAACTTCTGTGTGCATATCAGACTGAAGGCAAGTGCAGTTTACAGGGGTTGGAGACTACCACGTGTATGATCTGTGAAAGTAGTAAGAGGGTTGGTTTCTTTAATTTTAAAGAGAAACAACACTTCTTCAGTAAACAGGATAAATTTTAGGAGAGCAAAGATAACATTTGATTTTAACTTTTTATATGTCTGTTCCATCAGAACTGCTCTCTTCTTAAGACCTTAAATACATCCCTGAAGCCTTGAACTTTCCTTTCTTTGAGTAAGAGAGTTATCTTTTTCTTGGGGAGCTACCTGAAGGATCTGAGATGCAGCTTCTGCTTTAAAGCAGTCATTTGTACTTCCAGGGCCATTAATCACATTTTCATGACCACAGTTAGTGGCCAAGACCACATGAAAACAAGTGGTGTTCACCAGAGACTGCTTCCTCTTGAGTCTGTATTGCAATAAGCCTTTTCTAAACCACCACTTTTTACGTTGTCCTTCGCAGCACAAAATTACACAGCTCCAAAGAATTTATGCAGAAGGGAAAAGGCTGGGGGAAAGGAGTTAAATTTAGGTTTCCCACATGCAGTATGAGTAAGTAAGCCTCAGATCTGCAGCTCTGTTTTTAGGCTCTTAAGTTTGACAAGAGAGACATATTCATTTGGGGGACATACGATGCTAACCGCCAGGACGACTGTGATTGCAACAGTGCGATTGCTCTTTAGCCATGAGCTATGAAAGACAGACAAGCTGTACAGGGGATGTATGCACACAGGTATTTTCCAGTTACAACTGCATATGCAGTATAAAAATTTGGGGTAAGTAAATCTTTTCAAAAATGGGGAAAAGAGATTTAAAATCCATCCTGGGGATGATGGTTGAGCTATAAAGAAATCCTTTCCAAATAAATAAAAGGATGAAGAAAATAGAAACATTTTCCTACTATGAACTTTATTACCCTACCGCTAGGATAATAATTGCTTTTTGTCTGCAATGAAATTGCATGTTAAGTGTCTGACTGTTAAAATAAGCTGCAACTATTAATTTCTACTACAGTATTAGGTGATTTCAGACTGTGCTCTGTAAGTTCATTAACAGAGAATTACGCCAAATGCTTGAGAGAACAGTGTGCTAGTGCACTTCATTTTATATTTTAATGTGTCAGTATGTAACATAAGCCCTAAACTTCTGAATATTCTGTTATTAAATGTAAATACAAACATATCAGGTGGTATAGCTTGTGGGAAACAAACATTCCTGCAATGTACTAACAATTACAGGCAATTTAGATCTTTACAGGACCTAATTGGCCAGATTCTGTTGCCTATTGAAGGCTGGGTAGTCCAGCTAAGTTATTTAAAAACTGTTACCGTCCCACAGGAGATGATTTGCAGTTTGATGAGCTCACAGCCTAAAACACACCTCTTTGCTTTAATTAACACGGGAAGCGGAAAAACTTATGTTACTTTCCCACTGGTCACATAAGTAAGTAACTGTAAATGAGCATCGAGTCAGAAATATCTCCTGCATTTAAACTTGCAAAACAATCTGCATCCCTACTACAGAAAAAAAAAAGGATAATCCCTTAATAGCGAGATGGCAATTTATTAATTTTGATCTCAATCAGCAAGGATTTAGCACTGGTGATTTAAAATGGAATCACTCAGCTGTCACTGACTTTGTCCAGGATACATATATATACATAATCTTTTTCAGAAATTCCGGTCCACGTTTATGACTTGTCTTGACATTTATTCAAATCGCAGCAAACATTTTCAAAAGGAATATGTGTCTAGGCATGTATATACACATGTACATGAAAACACATTCCTTAATTTTTCCCTTCTACTAGTTTTTATGCCTATGGGCACATGATGGATCACCATATCCCACAGGATATAGACAAATCAGCAGAATAATACTTTAAAATGACACACAGAATCAAATGGATGGCAGAAGGGCTGATCAACAACATTTGATTCAGTAGCATGTGCATGTTTTCATTTCTCTTCATAGAAAAATAAACACTTTGAAGTACTTTGCCAAAATACCTGCTTTGTTTGGCAGAGTGAGAAGGAAAGAAATTCTGGACTGGCTTGCAGAGGATACCTTATCACTGTCTCTCTATTTGCAAACATAATGTCATGGTCTATTCTAGAAAGTAAACATTCTGCAACAAAAGGTGCTCCACTAACTACAATCAATATTCAAGTTGTTCAGTGTGGCTTAAGTTTTCCTAAAATCAAGAATCTTCTCTTCCAGCCTTCCCCCTTCAAACTCCCATATTATATCCTACAATTTAAAATCCACTTTATTTTATTGCAGTCTGTTGTGTTTAATGAAAAACTTCTCATGAGCCAGGAAGTAGCCGTTTATAGCTGTGTGTTGTGGAAATCATAGTGAAGGATTAGAAACTGGAGTAAAATTGGTTACAGCTGTATAAAAGAGCATATGTACAAGATAGAGCCAAGCCCCCACCCCCCCCATACCCTGACTTTGCTTTTCCTCTCATCCTTCTGGACTGTTCCTTTTCCATGCACCTGCTTCCATCTAATGTTGTGAAATCTGGAGATTTGACTTTTGATTTGTTGCTCTGTGCTTTTTTTCACCTGAACCAACTGAGCTGTGAGTCAGACTTTACAATATTATAGAATAAACCTGTTTTGGAGTGCAGCCATCGGACAGGCGAAACTAGACACAACGGGGAATGTACTCCCTGGAAATAAACCAAGCAGTCTGGAAAAAGTGAGATCTATCCTAATTTGAGTGCAATCTTCATACCAAACCTCAAGTCTTTTATGGATCCAGTGGTCTACTTAATTATTCCCACTCTCACTTGATATAAGGACCATCTCGTGTCCTGGAAGATTTGCTGGTATTCACCAAAACCAGGCAGGAGCCTCAGAAGTCTGGGTAGACTTCTACTATGCTACTCCTTGGTCACCATTGTCTTCTCTACAAAGACAATAAGACTTCCATGTCTGTGTCATGGGATGCGGTGGAAAGAGAGCCAGAAGTATAAGGTCTCATGTAGAGAGCAGTTATTAGTCTCCAAGAGGAAAGCAGTCACCTAAATCATTCCTCAGACTTGTACTAATTTCAAAGAAACCTGCTCACTCATCTTCCAGCCAGAAGCCAAAAGCTGTGCCAAAGCATCAGGCAGGTCTGGGAAGCAAGTGTGAGGGAAGGAAAATGGCCAAAGGTAGTTTGGGAGTGTGCACAGTGAATGACTGGAAAAGTAAACAAGTCAAAATTACAACAATTTAACATTTTCTCAAAATTTTGAGTGAGAATAAAAGATTAAGAATCAGCCAGAGTGATCCATTACAATACTGGCATTTAGCACAAAGCTAAAGTTTGGAAATGGCAAATATGTCATCATTCCACATTCAATTTGAGGAATTAAATGTTTTATGGATCTAAGAAAACGTTCTCATTCCTTCCATCTATGAACCATCTGTGATAGATTTGTATTTACAGGGAGAGAGATGAGGAGTAACACGCCAGGATGTCACCAGCATTCCTTCCTCAGCAGAAAAGGAATTAGAGAAAGAAATTAATCTCAGCATCAGCCAAATGACCGATCAGTTGAATGTGTTTTTAGAGCTGCTATGCCAAATGTCTCAGATCTACATGCATCTGCGTCACAGAAAGTTAAGCTATGAACAGTGATGGCAGGATGCACGCGAGCCGCCTATTTATACACCTGTTGTTTGTTAGGTACTTAATAAAGGGCTTGATTATTCAAATTTCAATGTTTCCACTTGGCCGAGCAGATCAAGAATGACTATTAGAAAACTTTGAGTTAACCCCGACAAGTGACACAGATAACTTTTACTGTGAGATGTCCAGTCTCTCCAGTTTAAGAGCAAACAGTAATATGTATGTACAATACATAATATATATAAAAACTTTTGCCAGCCAAGAAGTAAAACATTCAAGGTGCTGGCTGTTTTTTCTGTCACCATGAAACATCCATGCAGAGAATATAAATACATATAAATTATGTATTTTAAATAAGAAAGATGGACATCTTTTGCTAGCATTTTAACTGGAAAAAAAATTGTTTCCCTGATAAGCATTATTCTGCTTAGAAATAAGAGTTTATGTAGCCATGAAAAGCAAATGTTGAAGCTAGTAACTTTTTTAATGCTACTTCAAATTCCTACTAAATGTAACTATAAATTACTTCCTTTTGTTGTTGAGTCTGATGTTAAACAGCCATGTCACCAGCTTTTGTGTATTTATTTTATCATAATACTAAGGAAGGGGGAATCCTAGCTACAGATGTTATTTCCTGTGCCAGCTTCTACCCTAAAATTTGGATAGCCACACTGTACAAATTAAGGATTTAAAATAGGCCTGTTCACCAGTATAAAACAAAAACCCAGCACCCCTGCAGAGTTTAGCTGTAAACTTGGTCCGGCTGATAAATCTATCCTTCAGAACGAAGCCCACGTGTAGGCTCTTTGCAGCAGACCCAGTTTGATACTCTAACCTTTACACATAGAGATTAGGAAAATACTATCAAGTGAAGATCTGTCAAATACACAGATATGAATCATCACACCAAGACCTTTATACGAATGTAACAGAAAATATTTCAGATTTCACTACCTAGTTTGGCACTCAGCTATGAACGAGCTAAAGTAAAATTTGTTGGTATTCTCCACCTGAAGTGATATTCCAAAACTGGTAGACCTGAGAAAGGAGGGCAGCTTGGCACGTACACCGCCCTAGGCTCATCTCCTAGTTTCAGGCCATGGAATATCTTCCGTCATAGGCTAAGCTAGGAACACATCCAGTAATTTCCACTGTTTTCATATAAACAACATAAATCACCTAGATCTAAGTCAGAATGAATACCAATACAATAGCAAAATAATAGCAAGCTGAATATGAGCTGTACCTTTGTGACAGGCAGTTCCTTGGATTTAGACTCAAAGAGATGCTCCAGTTTGGAAGTGTCCACCTTTATGGGTTCCAGTTTCGACCACAGGAATTCTCTGCAGCGTTTGTTGTTTTTACACTGCCACTCAAATGGCCGTACCTCGTTCCAAAACAGACGGATGGTTTTCTTCTTCTTTATAAATGCTGGCTGACCCCTAGAAACCTGGGGTGACCCTAAACCCTGAGGAGTGCTGAACAGCGGAGGAGGAGCCAATAAATTAGCAGAGGGTGGAGGTGGAGGCGGACAGCCAAACAGCGGGGGAGGTGGTGGAGGAGGCAAACCCAGAAAGGAAGGTGGAGGTGGAGGAGGGGGAACAAGGGAGTCCCCAGGACCCATATCCATGTCCAACACATCTACATCATCCTCCTCCCCCAAGTCTGTAAAATCCATGTCTTTGATTTTAAGTTCTCTAGGATTAGCCATGAGCTGATCCCAGATGTAGTCAGATTCCTTTTTTGGCTGTGCTGGTGTTTTCTCGGGGACCTGTTCACTGATTTCATCTTCAGGCATGGCTGTCCCCTTGGCCAGCTCACCACTGTTGAATTTTTCTGCAAAGGCTTTCACACTGCCTTGGTTGTCCAGATTTCCAATCTCCATCTTTTTGACACTTTCATCTTTGGCCTGCTTTGTGGCCTGAAGGATAGAGATCCTACTAGCTAGGCTAGTGAGTGACTCCTCGCTTTCCTCCGTCTCCTTTTCCTCCTTCGCCTCCAGCTCCTTCTCCTCTTCATCCTTGGGCTTTTTGTTATGCGCATACAACATGTCCAGCATAAACCGCTTGTTGTTGAGGATGTTGCTGCACTGCTCATTCACACCAGCATCCTGAATGGTCTGCGACCATGGACCTGCAATCACGCACACACAGATAGGAGACGTCAAGGGGAGGGAGCCAGAGCACCAAGAACACTCTTCAACCCACCAGAAAAAGATTGGGGGACACATGCACAACTAGTCTAAAACTGTGCAAGTGGTAGCTTTGAAAATTTTGAACTAAGTGACGGATATATGGCCCAATTTTGATGGGTTGGGAGTAATTATCAAAAAAGGCATGGGAGTAGAAAACAGTCAGTGTAGCTTGGGAGGGACTATATAACTATCAGGATTTCAATTGAAATCTGTCAGGTTTCACTTTTTACTTACTACCACAGCTCATTTTATAGAGTGTCTAAATGCTCAGAAACTTTAGTAATCTGGAACGGGGCTTAAATATCATGACAATTGCACAAAATAGTTTATTGCCATACTTTTCACCTGGCCATAAACTGGAACCACCCCAGGAAAACTTCATTAAAAGGGATCTTGCCTGCCTGAAGAAAAGCTCACCATGTAACTGCTTCCTCCTCCTCGTCCCTCTCTGCTGCCCAGGGGAGGACACCTTTCACCTCTGGCTGCTTGTCAGACCTCCCAGCTGGGTACCTGGGCCATCTTTACAACACAGACTATTTGAATCCTAGAGCAGGCTATATACTCAGGGTACCACTCTCAGGGCAACTCAGTGAGTATAAGCATAAGCAAGACTTTTGAAGTTATTTCTAGGAATACAAGCAACTTTCTAAAAGATTTTTGAAAACGCTGCTTATCAACCACTGTTACCCTCCCTGTAATACATGACAGCATTGAAAACCTAATGGCCTTCTTCCCACTTCACAATCATTTAACATGTCACTGTAATGAAGCTTCATCTTTCTGACTACTGCTTTCCTCAGCAATAATCTGCCAAATACCATGTCTGAGATAGCACCATAAATAACAAACTATAGTGGTCAAATTGTAAAAATAAATGATGTGTCTCTTCGACTACGTTTCCCTGAATATAATACTGCTAACCAATATGGATAATGTGTCTAAAAATTATGGTGTTTCTTTTTCCAGTGGGCATCAGATGAAGTGATTAAACACAGACAAAAATAATTCTTTGCACTTACTGTATTTCCTGCACAGGATTCCTTCTGTTTCCCATAGTCTTTACACATTTTATTAATATATAAACTATTTCTTAAACATTTTATTTTGATTGCTACCTTGCCTTCCTTTTGGGCCCTTGTGGTTAAAGATACTCTTTTGTACCTATCAGCTGCTCTTTCTCTTAAACTTCCATTTTATCTTTGTTTCTCCCCTTAAGCTCCCACCTTTTTCAATATTTTTATCGTTTTAAACATCTTTACAGCTTTCTTCATCAACGGAGTTGCTTTCTTACCATGACATCTAGCCCTGTGCTCTGAAAAGGTGATCCATATCTAGGGCCCTACAACTACCCCCCTCCCTTTAAAATAACACCATGTTAAAATGTAGGAGAGCTCTCACAGCACAAAGCATATGGACAGCAATGACTCTCACCTCTATTCCAATCAGTCTCTAAACCATATTTTAAAATGACTCCAGAGGTTTAACTCCAGACAAAAGAAAGACTTTTTTTTCAACAATGGATAAAACCTCCAAAACTGTTTCCTTCTTCCTTCCCTGCAGAAGGCTTGACTACTTCCATTATTTTTACTCAGACTTTATCCCTGGGATTGCTTTGTCACTAAGATTTGTCACCTGAGATAGTCTTTTAGATTTTTCTCTGAAGTAGTTTCACTAGACAATGTGACAAGACAACTCTCTCCTCACAACATAAATTTTATTCAGTTGAGTACCCCCAGAGTATTTCCCCCTATTCCCAGCCTTTCCTTCAAAGATGTTCAAGATTGCTTCTAGGATCCCTCCTACAAATCCCACATGACCTATCTGCCTACAGTTTCACAAGCTAGGATCCTCCAGGATCTAGTCATCAAAATTCCCCTGGACACAACCTTTAATTTGGGCTCCTCAAGTCTGCCTCCATGAGCCCCAGCTGATCAAAGATTATTGCTGTAAAAACTCTTACTACATTGGTGGCCTCCTCTGCCCTCCTCTCCTCAGGTAAAGCTTTGAAATATGATTGGAGAATCAAGACTTGTTGGAAGCCAAATTCAGCAGGATGTCTAATGAAGGAGAAGTAGGGCCAAAGTCTTTATTCCTTTGTCTTTAATGCACCTGGGCAGAACCAATGGGCCATCTTACAAATGGAAGATTGCTTGTTGGGAATCTGAGTGCTGCTGGAGAAAGTACTCTCATTTGCTTTCCAAATCTCCTGACTACATGAGACCTCCTACATAGCAGAACCTAATAAATCTTTGTTCTACTGGTAACGTAGGCCAATTTTAAGATACTGATTTTTCGATAACAGGGTACATTCCTTAGCTTTTAACAAAAAGCACATAAGCATTAATTAGAGTGGTAACAGGTTGGTAACAGATAAGATGAGGGGATATAACCTGTAACCTGTTCTCCCTTATTTGCACTTGGACTGTCTTGGACTATGCCACGGTGCAACAACATCCTTCACCTGTTACACCTCCCCTCCCTTTCCTATACATGTATTGATCTACATTCCAAAACCAGGACAAGTCTTTAAGAGTACAATAGCATTCTAAGTAACTCAATCTTGGTGCTGGTTGAAAAGAAGATAGCTCAAAAGTTTAGACTAAAATTAGCATAATACTTCACAGGAAAAAAAAAAAGAAGATAGTTTAAACGTGAACAGTAAAATCTGACAGTTTATCTCTTGTGATTCAGTTATCCATCTTCTTTCAGAAAAAAACAAGACTATTTCATGCTGTGGAGCAATTCTTGTTTCCTTATGTAGAATTTAGAAAACTTCGGACAATGCTCTCCACTGTTCAGCCATAAGAAAACTTGGGAAGTAAATGCTCTAATTACACTACATGCCTTTACCTCCCTAAAATCTGCCTTTTACGCCCTCCCTTCCTGGGCTGAAGACAAGCTCTGGTTGTCATTATCTCTCCAGGCAGAAGAAATTTTTCAGGTGTTTTCCAGGCTGGGCCTTTATAGGTGCCTGATGGCATATCTGACCAGAACCACTGGTCACTACAGGACTTGTCTTTTCCAGACAAGGTCTATTTCATGTGCCTCCTCCACATGAGTTGAAGATGGCCACGGCCCAGATCTACCTTCAGCAGCTCCTATGTATCTCTCTTCTGCTTTTTGAAGCCTAACCAAGACAGGAGAATTGGCAGGGAACAAACATCCCAGCTCTCATTGCTCTTCCTTTTCCACTAAAAGGATGAGAAAAGGTATCTGGAATCTAATGACAAATCATGACAGTATGGCCCCTTGTCTCATTGTTTGACGTGCAGAAAACCCAGATAAATTCTCTGGGGGCTAGAGATGCAAGTCACTGCAACATGATGATTCAATAGTTACTACGTCAATCGTAGGGGAAGAAAATGGCCTAAGATCAAAGGAAATCTCATTTCATCAAGGCCTTACTGTCCCTCAAACATAGAAACCTCATGAAAGTCTGTGGATTTCCAAGCAAAGAGTAGACCAGACTAGGCCATAGTGAAGAAGCTCTTAGATGGGCACAAAAGGCTTGTTAGCCAATTAACACAACAGAGCTACTAATTTAACATTTTTTTCCACCAGAAACCCTTCATTATTGAAAAAGCTTCACTTTACCAGTTTCATTGTCACTGGTTAACTTGTCCTCTCTCTCTTCCCTCTCTAAAGTGCTGCTTGCTGAGGATATGCTGGATGCAGAGCAGTTGTCTTTTTCATTCACTTCCTCATTCTGCCTCTCTTTTTCACTGAGTATTGTACTTTCTTCTGGCTCTCTCTCTGGTCCTTGTTCCACCTCACTCTCTGGTCCCACCTCTGTAGCCTCTATTTCCTTGGGTGTCTCCGTTCCCTGCTTGGCCTCAGCCTCCTGCTCTGGTTCTGGTTCTGTCTCTGTCTCTGGTTCGGGTTCACTGGCACTCACTGGTGGAGAGAACAACGGGAGAGAGATTCACTTAACAACGAAGTCATCTCAGGCTCACCCCTCTAAACGAGAGCAACGTGGAAGTTGTACAAGTGCCTTATGGAAAGAAAATAAAAAGTAAGTCCACGGCATGCTGAACATTAGGAGCAACAGACTGCTAAATGTTGTGTGATGACAGCATTGCACATGAGAGGAGCCTGGCAAACCCCCTCATGCTTGCTGTCTGGAGCCAGCCCACTGTTTTTATACATACTTCCACAGCTGGAGTGTTGGACTTGCATAAGGATTTGAATGAACCAGCAGAAAATGGGCATCCCATCTGACCATGACACGGACAACTTAGTGCCTAGGACAGAGCCAGGAAGGAAGAGATCTTTTAAAAAGCAAAAAAAAGAGGAAGATTGTGGCTTTTGTTTGTGTTCTAGAAGAACTCTTTTTTTTCACCTGATGAGGAGCACTTCAACAAAAAAATACAAATATTAGTTTTATTAACACAGTTGAATGGCACAGTCTGGAAATGGCACTGTCTCACATTTGGCAAACAAAACCCACATGTTTTCTTCATGCACACTGACTTTAGAATAGTCACATCAAAACTGAACAAAGTGTCCAACTGCTTGGCATATGGCACAATTTAGTTTCCAGTTGGCATATGGCATACAATGAGCTTTTTTATCAGTTGGCACACAGCAAACACCGTTGATAGTACACTTGGTTTCTTCCCTACTTTAGCACTGACAGTGAAATTAATTCATTCACCTGTAGAGATTTATACCAGCAGGTTTTCACATGCAAATATTCTCTGCATGCTGCAAAGAATCTGAAGAGCATCCACGCATATTCACATCAAGCAGCTCAAAATTTTCTGAAAACTGAAATGGCCATGCAAGAGTGATGAAAATGGGCATGCATGTTAGTTTTGCATACTTCCCAAATTCCCTCTGTACTAAACCTTGTGTTGGGTGGCTGAACTATAGTGACCAAGTCATACTTGCTTTTTCCCTCTGTTAACCATTTTTCACTACAATATTGCAAAAGAGCCTTCTGGACTTGGCATGGTCTTTGGATTACATGATATATGATGAGACTTTCTTCAAGAACTATATGAACCTTTGAAGGAAAAAAGTATCACACTAGAATGCAATCCAAACATTTCAGTCCTCTAGTGAGCAGGTAAATAGATTTATCCTGAGGAAGTACAAGCCAAAATAATGAAGGTCACAATATTTTCCTAAGACTGCTCCATGTTGTGTGCCTATCCTATTTTATGAGGTATCCACACAAAGAGTAATGATTTCTAACAATGCCTGGGCCTTTCTTTAAAATAACACACATTTTCTTAAACTAGATTTCAATAATGAATCTTCAGCACCATACTATTCCACTTCATTTCGTAGAATTTAAGCTTATAAAACTGAAAATCATTTTTTTGCCACTGATTTCATTGGAGCTAAGCTTCTACACCTTCACACTTGATTTTTAATGTGTAGTTAGCTAAATAACCAGACATGCATATATAACACATTTATATAAAAGACATATACACATAATATGTGTAATACATAGCCCATGCTCATTCAAATCCCTCTAAGATGTTTTAAAACACTCTTAGTTAGAAGCTTACATTTCTCTGTCTTTCTACATAGAGAGCATCTAAAAGTCTAATATTAGATATGCGAGGAGCTCTACACATGCCTTGTCTCTCTAAATGTACCTTATGTATAACTGTTCTCTGGACACTGTCTACAAGAGAATCAAAATTACAGACAGCTGACAAGAAGTTGGCAGATACTCTGAATCCCAGTGGTGTGTTTCTGACCACAGGTGTCAGTGTGTTAGGTATAGCATAAAAGCATTTTTAAGTCAAGCCAAGATTTGAATATAACTGAGATGGAAGCTTAGGAATCCCCCAGGAGTTCCTGGAACCAACATGGTACTACTGTAGCATGAAAGACCGTGAGCTTTCCGTGCTGCAATAGTCCACATGTACAAATGTCATCAATTCATCCTTGAATAATCATAGTTTCATATGAATTTTAGATGTTACTCTCTGAAAACAAAAGCTGTTACACAATAAACAAAAAGGTCAACTCCAACAGATCAGGTGGAGAAAGAAGCTGACTAAAGCACGGCCAGGACAGCTAATGCTCATGGCACCTTTGTCATCATGAAGCTATGCTGAAGATTCAATAGAATAAAGTAATGGGAGACATAAGAAATGCCTGAGAAAATAAGAATGTTCAAAAGAATTCTGGATACTCTTCAAACAAGGAATATTCCACACAAAAGAAAGATGCAGTCCCTTAGCAGAATCTAATATTTGACAAAAAGTACACAGCAATATACTGGCACAGGCTGTTCTTTTGAGTTCAAGGAGGATCAAAGTCTATGCACTATTAGAACAAAAGAAGGATGTGTTAACACCCATTTTGACAGTCTCTCTCTCTAGGGATAGTATCAATCCACCTATAACCCAAATAACTTATAAATAGTGAGCTAAGTCCAGTAGTGATTCCCTTAAAAAGCAGTTCAACTCAAATCTGTCAGTAAACGCTAGCAGGAGAACAAGGCCAGCAAGCTAGAAGTGTGTCCATCACTGGCAGTTCCACCGTGTAAATCTGTTGTGCTGATATTGGTGAGAACTTCTAAAGATGTCAAAAAGTACAATTCTCAGTGAATTATTGATGGTGGCCTATTTGGAAGAAACTAGAATTTTTAATCCCATATTGACTAGATTGATTTTCACACCAGACAAAATACTACTCTAAGTGGCAACCTTGCAGGTAGCAACAGTTAAAAAACAGACCAGCCTCTGCCCCATCTTCAGACTTCTGCTGGTGGAGAGCGCAAAGACTCAAGGAAGCAAGCATGGTCATGTCAAAAATCATCAACAGTAAAGGTGTTCCTGAGACATTAAGAAGCATGATGCCATTATAAGCAACAGATTTTAATTTTTTTTTTTAACCCAATTCTTACACATACAGAGTTCTTAAAACCTGAGCTGGGATTGCCAGATTCAGAGTAATTTCTTTTTACTTGCATATGCTAATTTTCACACTTTTCTCAAGGCTTAGCTTCCCCTCCATCCTGGTATTAAAACAAATGAGTGAGCTGAGGTCTTTAAATGAGCAGAAGTTTTACCTGCAATTGGATTAATCAGGGAGAAAAACTGAAAGTGACTTTAAGGACTAATTTTTGAGTCATACGCCCACTTCTTTTTCTGCCAGAACATAATCTCTGAAAATGTATTATTGGACAAAAATTGCAAAGGCTTCTTGGAAGAATGAAATCTCCCAAAGAAGCTGTAGGACCTCATCACTAAAAGAGACGGTAGCAGGGTCCCTCAATGAATGTGTAAAGATTTTATCATTTTGGAAGTTAGTGTAACCTGCATCTTCTGACATTTCCAAGACTTGATCATGTAGAGCCCTAGCAACCTGATCTGCTAAGATCTGATCAGATGTTGGTGACAGTCCTCTTCTGAGTGAGAGGTTAAAAAGCACAGCAAGCTGTTCCCTTCTGAAAAACCTGGCTACGAACTTAGAATGCTATACAAGGACACAGAGAGAAACACCTTCTCTTTTGATATTCAATTATAAACAAACTGAAGCAGACACAAGACAT
This sequence comes from Eurystomus gularis, assembly GCA_013400335.1. Taxonomy (NCBI): domain Eukaryota; kingdom Metazoa; phylum Chordata; class Aves; order Coraciiformes; family Coraciidae; genus Eurystomus; species Eurystomus gularis. The sequence goes on from VZZY01017450.1 coordinate 103,441, forward strand.
TGTATCTTAGTACCGTAGTACCTGCTGATGCGATGTCAATCTCCCAGTCCTATAAGCCCTCAGAGAGAATAAACATCCCTCTGGGCCCACACCTAATCCCTTGCCAGGGTAATAGATTAGGCACCCACATCTTAATCTATTTTCTCTGGGAGATGGGATATACATATGCTAAGTGTCTCCTGAGGATGCACACAGTAAGTCTGAAGATGGGTCCACCTATCCAAGCCCTCTTGGTTCAATTGTTTGCGCACCACTTAAAGTCTTGGTTGTTATTTCCCTTCAGTTCCTCCAGCACAGGATTCCTCTTGCTGTGAATTCAGCAGGGATACTCTCTGTCCCTCCACCCCCATCACAATCTTTTCTTCCCATTCCTTGTGATAGTAAAAACTAGCACAGAGAGATCACCAGTAGGGAACCGGCTCTTTCTTCAAGTTAGAAATGATCTTTTTATTTGTCCCCCCACCTCCGTTACTCCTCTGACTTTCTGTGCCGTGGTTCCTTTGGCTCTACAACTGGGGTTGTAATGGCCTCACTGCACCTTCATGCTCAGCTGCTTCTCCGTCTGCCAAGATGCTTTCATCCGTCATACTTAAAGCAGCATTTGAACCTTGCTCAGCTGCTAATATGTTCAGAAGGTTTTCTACTGTCCACAATGTGCACTTGGGTTGGCCTGCTTACTTCCTCAAGTGCTAAAAAGGCTGCTCCTCTCAGAGAAGGGTTCATCTCCATTTCCTTTGTGGACTGATTTCAGAGATGTTTTGGTTATTGTTGCTCGCCTTTACTGCACATGTGCACGTCATAAAATATTATCCAGTGAAATTACAAAAGAGGAAGTAGGTGCTCTGAAAAAAATAAAGTTCAATTTTGCAGTTATGGGACTGCCTTCATTTCCTCTGAATGCCATACCCCAAGTTTTACAAGAGTAAGAATTACAAGACTTGATTACTTTAGTGGAACCAATAGTTTTATATGAGAAAACACTTCAGATCAGTAATAGATTGGGTAACAACACCGAGACATTTCACAGCGTGGGATGAAGTTCCAGAGACAAAACCCATTTTCCTCTTAAGCCCAGTACATACTGGATGGCCAAAGTATACTTCAGCAAAAATGGCATAAAATAAACCTGATGCCAAAAATCACATTGTTTTACTAGTAGAGGAACACTACGAGGAACCCATTTGACTTCAGGTTCTGAATTTTGCAGATATATCACACATCCATTGACACTGCTCTTGCAGAGTCTTTGGAGGGTCCTATGCACAGAAGTAAGGAGGCGTTTTCCTTCTGTAATTTCATCCTCGCTTGGGAAGAGTGTTACCCCCATGTTCAAAGCAACTGCTGGGGTGCAATTAATCTGGGTTCTGTCCACGGCTCTATTTCGGCTTTCCTACAATTGGCTTAAGCAAGTTAATGCCTCAGTTTATCTATCCATTAAGTGAGATGGTAAAAGTTGAGATTTTAATTCATTATGGAGCATAAGGAACTCAGTAGTCTAAAGGCCATGGCACAAAATCTATAAATAAGCCTGTCAGCTGTTGGCCGATATCCAATAATCTGGCCACCTGCAGATGAGAGAGCCTGCCCTGCCCACACGCCCATTACTTCATACGACCTTTCCAAAGCTTTTGGTAGGCCTGAAACAGCAGTCCTCCCTCCTGCACAGCTCCCTCTGAAGTATGCAGATTTCAGGCCCATGTTCTGGTGCTGTCGTGGCCATTTGCCTGCAGCTGCACTTGGCTGGAGGCTCACCCTGCCCCATCCATTGCACTTCATTTGCCAGGCTTCCAGGTGCTGCCCTTTGATGCCTACTGATATTGCCAGGAGTTCTAGTAGAGATGTCCTGCCTACTCACATGTTGACAGCTTTGCCATATTCTGGCTGCCTGAAGCTGCCATGTACACCTGCTCTAAATGTATTCTCCAAATGGATTGTGCTGCATCATTTCATGCTGCAATTTTTTTTGAATGCTTCCAGGAGAAATATGTTAAAATAATCATCATAAAAGAGATACTTTCTCCCTACCCAGCTCTGAAATCCTAATGGTGGAAAAATCCAGCTTATTTTCTCTGAAAGCAGTATTGCACTAAAAAAAACAGGCACCTGGATGTTTCTGAATATCACTGTTACAGGCAAATATCCAGGTTTTTTTAAGTTCAGATGATTCCACCAAGACTTTTAAGGTGCCAGAAAGAAAACTGGCAATATAATTGGGAAAATATAAAAACCTAAATTAAATAAACTCCACCTACTTATTACAGTGAGTATAAACATATATAGCATACAGTATTTGTAGCTTTTTTCTTAAATTGCCTTGCTTTATAGCATGCTACTAGCCATAACACTCAATAAAACCAAGCAGTACAAGTTACAAATGCATTAATAATCACAAATAGCACATAGCAGGAAATCAAATAAAATAAAAATGAATGATGGTGATAATTCACCCTCAACATGCATTCTAGCTCCTAATGTTAATGCAACATCATGTGGCAAAAATATACATCTGTATGGTGGGTGTTTTTCTGAGGACTGAAGGAGGGGTACATGATGCAAGTGGCAGAATGACGTGCACACAAAAATATTGCCCTGTACACCAATAAATTATATGACAGCAAACCAACCGTGCAAACGCTAATGATACTTTCCTTTTTACTAATTGTCTGTGGTTTCTTTTAAGTCCTTTAGTACTTGTGCTACAATTTTAAGAGTTTTTGTTGGTGTTAAAAATAACCAACACCCTCCCTGCTTTCAATTCAAGACCTTTTCTGTTTGTCCCATTCAGCCTGTGCTCTGCTGGAAGGTTATTATAATCTTGGCATTCATCTGTTGCATTTCTTTCAGAGAATCCGCATAAGAAAAATCTGTTGGCAGGAATATTGTTGGTTTAGTATTCAGTAACTTATAATATACAAGGAACACGATGCTAAAATTAAGACTCTCTGTATGCTTTATTTTCCAATTATTCCATTCTAATAGCAACAGACAATGATAATATAAATCACAGCAACAATTAGCAGTCAAACAAATTCTTTGTTTGAATAGACTAGAAGACATCCAAATCTATGCAAAAAAGGAGGAAATTTGGGAAGACGGCATGAAGCAATGTAAGACAATCCTCTTCTTTGGCACCTCAAGAGGTTCTATATGCACTTATGCATCAAAAATCACGGCTAGCCTGAGAGAAACTGTGTTAAACCTACCACTCTTTCCCCTGCCCTCCTTTTCACTTACCTTCTGAGGGCTGAGGGGTCCCACAAGGGGTGGAAGGGGTCTTCAGCTCTTCCTGCAGCTCTATGGATGCTGGGCTGATGCACTTGGGTACAGGCGAGGATGGGGCTGACGGAGATCTCAGGTTCAAGGACAGCTCACTTCTGCCTCGGCTTACGCTCCGACTCTTCAGCTCCTTCTCATATTCCTCCGCTGCCAACCTCTCCAAGTATTTGTATCTGAAAGTTAAATTCCAGAGGATTTCCGTAAAGAAAAAGAAGTCTGAGGCTGATGCTTGTTTATGGATGAAACACCTGCAGAGAATGAGCTGACTTCCTGACACAAGGGGTACAGCACTAAACTGCCTGCCTGCTCAATCTGCCAAAAAACGCACACCAAAGCAAAGACTATTGCCCTGGAAAATGTTAAATTGCTCATGACAAAACAAAAGTAAAAACCAGCAGCATTAAAGAGTCTTTAGACATAGTATTGCGTCTGCATAGTCCTTCTCCTTTTGGAAGCATTTGTCTGTCCTCCTTTTCACCCTCCTCTTTCACCTCCTCCTCCCAGCCCTCCCTCTCCAAGAACTAAAACGGGAGGGGAAAAAAAATGAAAGAAAAAAAAAACCTCCAAAGCTAGAGCCCCTTAATGCTCATGCAAATAGCCAAAGTTTGAGACTTGCTGCAAGGAGAGGAAAATGGTTCAGTGCAGCAGACAAAAACAGATCTCCCTGAAAATAATACCAATAATAAATGTTTGGATTGACTATCTAAAGTCTCTGAACCTGCTTCTATTTGCTCCGAGAGCAATGCACTGGAATTCACTTTGTTCTCTCCAGAGCCTACAATGGAAAGTTTTCTTTTTTTTTATTCTAAAAAATTTCTCTGCCGGACTCAGACATCCAATAGCTTGGACCTGACGTCACATGTAGTTTATTCATCAAAGTCACTTTAAAAGAACAAAGATACATCTGTTTTGCATTTTAGGCAGGCAGAACTCACTAACTGTTTATTAAGACCAGCTACCAATCATATTCTTCATAGTGCGCTTTATACATTTCGACCAAAATAACTTTGAAATATGTGCCTCTTCCAGATGTCTGCTAATTTTATCCATCATTATTTGCTAAGGAATAAATTCATGAATACAGCTGGATTGGGCTTTAGACTGTTTGTCTTATCCACAAGTGAACTGTTAAACAGGTTAATTAAGACTACTGCTTATGTCCCCGAAACACTGTGGTCATCCTTCTACAACCCACCATTGTAAACACTTCGTAACAGGGAACACCTCTCTCCTCCCCTCTTCTGTCTCCCTGACAGCCTGAATTAGTGTACAAGGGTGCATTAAAAGCAGGCAGGGTGAAGAAGTCAGCCATGCATGGTAACAAACATGCTTAGTACATATGGTAGCCACACATGCATGCACATTTGCAAATATCCATATAGAGCACTGGAACATGTCTTTGAAGAGCAGTCCTTGTGTTTTCAGAGGCAATTTGCTTTATTGCAAACAGCAATAACGAAGAACAAACTCATTTTCTTTTATTCCTCCAGAGGTATGCACGGGCTTTGAACAAATTCTGCAAGCAAAAGAACCCCTACAGACTCTGGATGAAAATATAACAAGCCACATACTTGCATGGTTATAAAATAGGAACTGTTTACAGTTCTAACATGAAGCCAATTCTCAAGAATGGTTTTTGCCTTTTCAATAGAGGAGAAAGCCTTTTGCTGGCATTAGCATAATGTTTTGTTACAGTCCATGAAGCCAGTCTTTCTTTTAACGCTGGTCACTTATGTATTGCGCCTTCCGCCTCCTCACAAGCCAAGCAGATGGGACTTCAGACTTATAAAGAGCCATTCAGACTGATCGCTTAGCTCAAACAGGTACAGCCCAGCTGGCTGCTGCTGAGGAGGGTTTTGCAGTTTGCCAACAGACTACAACAACGATCTGGATGGATCCTTTTATAATGGGGGGAGCTACAACGCTTTATTGTCCTCAGCTCTTTTTCAGTTGCTTTAACATTTTAGCTTCTGTAGCTGTGAGCTGCAGCGCCAGCCACCAAAGCTGAGGACTATCATAAAGATGCATCTTCTCAAAATATTAATCTTTTTATTATACTGAAAGAAAAAAGGGAACCAGAATGGCAATTCTCATGGCAGCACATCAGCATAACTAGTTATCAAATGGGAAGTCTAATAAGCAAATAGAGCTGTTTAACCAAGAAATAAAAGATCAATCCAGAAGTTATTAACACTTCACACTTGATAAATGACATTTATGTAGATTTCTTTTTTCTGCCCAAAGTCTTAACAATGAATGAATGCCAGCATCAAATACATAAGGTCTCAAGAAGACCAAAATCTGAAGGAGTTGAAAGGATGAGCTACCATCCCTCTGCTGCAATTAGTTCCTCCGCTACAGGATTGACCCATTGTCTCTGTATATACTGTTATATTCCTTTAAATCATGGAAACCTGCAGGCATCATCACGCCTATGCCAACTCTTCTCTATAGACAAAAAGCCAAAAGTCTATGGGCTATCCAATTGGTATACCCAATGAACATGACATTCCACTTATCAAGCAAATGAAAATATCGTTGTGAGTTCTCTAGGTCTCTGAGAAATGCCCAGAGGGTGACTTAACATGTTTATGTACCAACAAAGTCACCAAGTGAAGAGCATTTGAGCTGTAAATCACACTAGAGAGGGCTTGGGAGCTCACCCTTCTTTGGTTTATTTTTAAATTACCACTGGAAAACACCCAACCAAGCAAAGTAAAAAAGGCCTCAACATGTTGAACAGCAAGAACATGTGAAACAAATGGTTCCAAGTTAACACTCAGACTCCTTGAAACTGCAGGAATCTTTCTCCTTCATACTGCGGCCACCACAGAGGCGCTGGAAAAGTGAGTGCCTGTACTCTGGAGCACCAGGGTGACGCAGTACACAGAATGCTCCAAAGAGTTGACAGAGTTTAGACAAAACAGTGTTTTTAACAGAGCCTTTCCTATGTGCTCAATATTATCTCCTTCTACTTTTTGAACTGATACAGGGGACACGTACAACCAGATTTTAACCAGGATTTTAGCACCTTGCCTATGTCTTTTTCCTATAGTCCATCCTTTCTCGTTACAAGTCAACATGCAACTTGCTACAGGAAATGAAACTTCATTTGTGCAAAGGTGTTTGTTAACAAAAAAATAGTTACAGAAGGCCAACGTAATGGACTACTGCCGCAAGATTTCACTTGCAGAAGTTTTCCACAATATTTACGGGCTGTCAGAGCAAATGTGTCTTTCTTCTTCGTGAGGAAGAACCAATAGTTTAACATTTCAATTCAAAAGAGCCCTAAGGATAAAGACACATTCCTAATGACCAGTGAAATTGTCTCAGATTGCACAGCAGTGATGCCCTGGTGGTGAAAACTCCGCCAAAAATACTCCAGTTTACTTGGCATGTTCCCTTACAACTTGAAAGTGCTGGAGAGCTCGCTTCTAATTTGTTTCAAATCTTGCTGACGAGCATGCTTTCTGTAAAAGGCTTTACTCAGCTAAGAACAGTGTATGATGCTTATGTGCTCAGACACATTTGATTTCAGAAAGTGCTTTAAACCATTTGTAATTGTTTTGGCCAGAAGGACAAAGGAAAGCCCATCCACCTTTTATTACTCTTAGAGATGTCAAAATCATTTTTTAAAACTAGCTGCTTTAGCCACAACAGATCAGGCTTCAGTCTGTAGAAATGAACTGCCTCCTGTAAGATGATTTTGTGATAAGAAAAAAACCAACAAACCCCAAAACAAAATGCAGCAACATAACGATTTCTGAGATGGCTGCTCTCATACTTTGATAATGCAATTCCAATTCTTGACAATCCAAAAGTATATCCAGAAAGTAACCTCTAGAGGACCATAAAAGCAGAACTAAAGCAATCTGGATGATTTATCATCTACTGTTTGTTCAGTAACATGCATATTTTCTAGGTAAAAACAAGATCTCCCTCCAGGGTGTAATCACTAGTAGAAGTAGAGATGAAGCTACTGAAAGGCAAAGGTCTTTGGTCGGGTATTCCTCGAAAAATGTGCTTTCATAAGCACATAGCTCCCAGCCCAGCCCAGAGTTTCTAAACTATTTAATGGAATTTTTAAAAAGGGAAAAAAAACCCCAAAACCTCAATCCCTTTAAATACACTATTTAAATAAAACTAAATCAATGCCCCAATGATAAACATTGTTAAGCTTTGTAATTTACTTGCTGATGTTTAGAAAGATTGGCAAAGTAAACTTGGCCCTGAAAGATAAAAGGACACTGGGAATAGATCAGAACCGTTTCCTTCAGCCTGTGACTTCAGTTTTGCAACGCTTGTGACCCCAATTTCCTTTATCCTCAGTTGCCTTTTCTGACCCTCCAGAAAGCCTGGGACCCACTGGGTGAGAAAGACAGGCTTTTTCAATTTATAACTATACTAAATTTGGGCAAATTTCAGAGGCAAATGGAGTAAGTTTATTTCCCACACAAACAGATAAAAGATAGATCATCAATCACTCTTATGCATTCCAGTCCCACTGCTCTTCATTTATTGCTGTGCTTACAGCTGGACTTCATTCTCTTCCTTAATGAAATTACCGCTTTCTTATACAAGTCTCCTGGAATAAAAGCATTCTGTGCATGCAGAGTTAAAAATATAAATACACAACAGCTCCACAATAAAGAATATAGCAAGTGCAAAGAGCCAAAAGGAAGGATGGATGCATTATATACAAACCTCTCTTCTCTTGCTTGTCTTAGTTCTTCTCTTTTGTCTAAATAATCGCGGCTAAAAAGAGAATTGCAGTAAATTGCAGACTAAACCAGAAGAATAAGCTAAGTAACAAAAGTATACGTACAGTAGGAGAAACCAAGAGCAGTACAAACAATCTGATCAGAGACAATGAAGGCTGCTGACAAAAAAATATTCATTTGGTTTTGCAAAAAAAGGCTGAGAAGTGTGCGTGTACACTTATGCGTGCATACGCCACAGGTACCTGTATGCCAAATACATAGTTTGGAAGGTCATTACAAGTAATTATAAAAAAAATCCAAAAGTGAATAACTTGAAGCACATTTTGAAACCCGGTATTTGCAATTAGATACAATGAACCAGATTAATCCGTAACGAGCAGCCACATTAGTGATTATCAAACCATTTCTCATTTGCTCCATCTAGAATTCCCCAAAACTGACCATGGCACCTGGCAGGCTACACCAGGGCAGGGAGCATACTGTATCGGCCCTCTTTCTAATAGACACAGCGTAACCTGTGAATATCAGAAAGGTTTTCAGAACTATTCCATTTATGAATAAAACACTGTTTTTTCTCTTTATATTGTGTCATCAAATTAATTACTTATCATCTACTATACCAATAGCTATCACACATCTGATTGCAAGTGCTCTTCAAAAGTTCACTAACAAGGAAAATGCATTACTGTTTCAGGCTATCTCCACATCCTTTGAATCCCTGAACTGGTTATACTTTTATCATATTTTTAGAGCATTCTTTGGAACTACAATAGCTATGGGAATAACTCCAAGGAAAAAAAAAAACAACCCTTGGAATTTTTCAGCAGGCAAATTTTAACATTACTCTTTTCTCTCTGACAACTTTCACCCTTCCCCTACAGGTGAAGAATAATCCTTGTAGTTTAGGACATACTGTTCTATATATGCAACAGGTACAATAGTACTTCTACTGAGAAAAATGTTCATAATATAAAGCAATCCTTTGCTAACAATAGCTTATGAAGCTTTTTTACACCTCTCTTAAACCCAAGCTCTTTCACAACTGGTGATGCTCTCCTTTAAATTATCCTCAATTTGTCAATAATGGTGCCAGAACTGAGTGCAATGTTCTCAAGGCAGAGTTGGAAAGAATGAGATAACAAATGAGTCATGATGGTAAATCCAGTCTTGCTCACGAGTTTAAAGCCTGTGAATTGCAAGTGCTATTTTTAATCAAAAATACATCTTCAGACACTGGGTTTCTAGCCAGACTGATGATACGATAACGTAATCCCAAGAACTCTTATGAAACTGTTCATGACTGTTTGCTGTGGCTTTGTCCTCCTCTTGCCAGACTGTTTAATCAACTGTGGGATGCTGTCTGTCTGCAAAGTTTGGTGGCTTTGGAGACCCTCTATTCAAACACAAGTTATAACTTTTGGGTGACCAGGGAACTCAAATCTAGAAGATGCAACCACTGGGCACTGAAAAGTGGTCATCTTAAATATGTTTAGCTAACTAGTTTCTGACTCTGAAGTAATGAGATGAAGAGGTGTATTTTTAAAAAATTGGTTTTCTGGCTTTAAGGAAGCTCTTTTAGTGACAGAACAACTGCTGTAGCCAATCTCCAGCGAAATGTGCAAATCTGTTATTCAAACAGGTTAAGTTGCCAAATGTCCTGGTGGCTTTTTTGGTCTGGGAGTTTCCTTTCTGAAAGATCATGTTGGCTGTCCATGGCAGCCTGCTGCAGCCTGATGATACCACTTAGAGGCAGAATTTTGGAAGAGGCTTGAAGACTGAGACCTGATTGTTTCTGTTTCAGGAGAACTTGGGCAGCTGTTGGCTGCCACAGATCCTATTATGGTGCTCTTCCACCTTCCCTCCACCTCTCATTTTCTTCTAAACTAGCTATCTTCTGGAGCCAGGAGAGTATCTCCTTCAACCAACCAACCACTAGTAAGATACTCCTCTTTCCAAATTCACTGTGACACAAACCATTTCCACTTCTTACTAAAGAGATGATTACAGTGAAAACAATCCTGCATACTAATAAACAAGCTCACATGAAACCCAGTGGCATCTTTTCCACAAATACCAACTCTAAGGCTACGAAATATCCTACCATTCTTTAGACTACTACATTAGCCCTTCTAGCTACTAAAAATATATTTACTTTTCACTCCTGTTTATGAGGAAACAAACTGGTTTCTTAGTGTACACTCTTCAGACAGTAGGCAAACCACCTCAGATACAGGGTTCTTATCTATCCTAAGCCCACTGCAGTCTTTGCTAATGTCTGTGCTGGGATTTCCAGGTGTGGACTTAACAGGAGAGGGCTTGTCTCAGGCAGCGCACCTTGGGATCTCACAGCACACATGTTCTCAGATGTGAAAACAGATAGTCCTATACTCAGCTGGTGCCTTTGTCTGGCCACAGTTTGAGCAATAATTTTGACAATTACTTTCTAATTTTGTTTCCACGAGGAAAAGACACATCTTCAAAAAAGCTGGAAAAAGTAGTTTAAAAACAGTGCCATACCTCCCTAGATAGCAAAACACTTTTACTTTGCAGAACATAAAAGCAAAAAGATGTCTTAGTGTTGTCCCTTCCTCCCTTCTTGATACCTCCTCTCCCACCATTTCATCTTCAAACCCTGTGTCCCACTGAGATACACACTTTGAGGACTATATTAGCTAATAAAACCGGGCGTCTGCAGATACCCAGACAGCATAATTGGCAAATATGTAGCTGTCTTAAAAAAACCCGCTGGTTTATTAAATGCCAAAATTCATCGTAATGTATATATCAGTTCTTAAGATACTTAGATCAAGAAAGGTCTCTAAGGAGAACTATTCATCAATTCAATTCTTTTGCAGTTGAATGTCTCAATGATTTACAAATCCATCATACATTAAAGCAACAGACTAAGGGCAAATTTCGTTCCTACTTGAATTTGTTTCTTTCTTCACGTTCTATCCTTTGCAACCTTTCTTCTCTCTCCTGACGTCGTCTTTCTCTTTCTGCTGCCAAGGACTCCTGGTGCTGTCGAAAAGATGATGTAAGGAGACCACCCAAAGCTGGCCTGCAGAGAAGGAATACCAGATTTCTCAGTGTCACTTTTATTGATTTTATTGATTATACTGGCAAAAAATGAGCAGCAATCATTCAGCAAGTAACATAATCCTAACCAACAGAATGACACGGCAATATTTATGTATGGATGCGCTGGCTAAGTATCTTCTTGCTAAATTGATTTTAGATACTGTGATGAGCTTAAAAATGGCAGATAGGGTAGGCTTCTTAAATTGTCAAATTCCTGGAGCACAAATAAAGTATGTGTAAGAATTCTTCAGGCTATTTCAACTGCAATATTGTCTAAATATTTTTTTTTCACTATATAATCCTGTTAACTGAAAAGAAGTATCCTATAAAGGAGTTTTGTAATTTTAGTGAAAAAAAAAAAAAAAAAAGCTGGAAAGCTGGAGTATTTTTCCAGCACTTTCCAAACATGTTATATAATGATGTTACAAATGTGTCACAAATGCCTGAGAATCCTGTATGCAGGTAAACAAAAGTTAAAGAAGATGTCAGAACCGTCCTTCAGAATTTAAGTGCTCTCTTAAGTAGGGGCATAGTTTGCCTTTACACATTAACAAATTCTGTTGTGATTTCCTTGCTGCAAATGAATTCCTCGCAAATGAATCACGCATAGGAACGCATCAGTAAAATACACAGAGACAGCCCAGCTAGTGATAATAATCATTAAGTGTCATCAAAATTGTTATTAAAAAGCAGAGGAAATGCAGTTGGAAAACAGATTATACATTTCCTCTACTTGCCCAGGGTAGGATTTAGTTTTCTCAAAGCTTTCTTGAAAAATTTTTCTCTGATCTGCCTTAAAAATCCTGCCCAGCAAGAAAGGCCTCTCTGCTGTCTAGCCTAAACGTCTTAATTTGCCATTTAGACCCATTTGTTCTTGTTCTGTCCACAGTAAAAAAAAGAACAGTTTACTACCACTTGCTTTATGGCTAAGCAAGAATTAGTCCAAAAGGGAATTACATTCTCTGCAGTCCTCTGACCCTAACTATGAACTGGATGCCCCATGGCAGGTTATTGTAATGAAGAAGGCTCAATGTCCCCACTAGCAATGCGTATCAAACTTGGAGGTATTTAAAAGACCCTGGAGGTATTTAAAAGACGTGCAGACGTAGTGCTGAGGGATATGGTTTAGTCGAGGACTTGTCAATGTTAGGCTAATGATTGGACTCAATGATCTTAAAGGTCTTTCCCAATCTAGACAATTCTGTGAATCTGTGATTCTATGATTCTAGGTGTTGTTTAGGAGGTTGCTAAGATGCGTGTGATAAAATGAGTAAATACCCAGCCAAAAAAGTCAAACTTTTTTTGGTCAGAAATGGCAGCCTAAAGACTTTACAAATGTGTAAATTACTTTTTCTTTGAGATGAAACAGCTTAAGTGGCAAATACACTTTTAAAAAGCTACATTTATATTCACTTATAGTTTGGTCTTGACACAGATTATTTTATTTTTTTATGACAAGTATTACTTTGGTGAGGAGAGCGGCTCCTCTCACACATCTTTCCCCCAACACAGTGGTACTGGTACCACCACCCTCTCACATGGAAGCAGAGTGACCTCAGAGTAAACATGTTTTCTTTCTGTCTCATAGGCAGGAAAAATCTGTATTGTACAGGGTAGCTTTATACAGATGTAAATGTATCCACACTGATTGAATTAGACTGATAAAATCAGAAAGACATAACTCATGTAGAGTGGTTTCTGTGCATGGCTGTAACATGAGTTTTGCAATGAAAGGATTAATGAGAGAAATAGATACTGCCTCTTCTGAAAACAAACTAAACCCTGTCTAAAGGAAGGCTCCCAAACCAGCAATGCAAACCTGAATGAATTTTTGTTATTTTTATGAACTCGGACCCTCTCGCTTACTTATTTACATGCCCATGGCTGCACAATGTAGGTATTCAGTGTGATGGCATCAGTACACCAGTGAAAATAGGTGCAAGAGAAGACAAAAAACATTAATGCAAACCTATCTTCCCCCGGTGTCTATGTCTGTGCAAGCAAGAATGCCACAAAACAGCCATTTCAGCCCCACTGGCAGCAGGGCAGTATGAATATAATTTCAATAATTTCAATAAATTGAATTTCAATATGTCATATCCCACCCGCATAAACATTACATAAGATGGTATAAAACTTGATATTCTGTAAGCCTCCTTGCTGGCAGTCCTCCAGAGCTACAGTATCAATGCTGGATCACACTCAAAACCATAAAAATGTCTAATATGCCCCAGCACTAAGGAAAGGGGAAAAAAAAATATTCTCAAACCCTGACAGTCAAGTACATGTAGTGAATTTTCCCTTGAACACATTTTAAATTTATATTAACTTTTGACCTTTTAGTGCACATTGCAAGAGAAAGATCTCAGCAGAAACAGTAGCATCACTGTACTAAGACTCAAAAGCTAGAGGTCCATTCCTGTGGTAGCATGAAAACATGGCAGTAAGGTTGCACATATCATCAGAAATTGCTCTTGGAAGGAGAAAACTGGACAGTGTCTCCACATGAAGACATCTGGAAATAAACTGGAAGAGATGGCAAAAAGAGGGTCCCTATCAAGTCTGTGCTCATATCTGTTCTGTGCATGTAGCTTCCTATCCTATCCTATCCTATCCTATCCTATCCTATCCTATCCTATCCTATCCTACCCAGCTGTCCTGAAGTCTGCAAACTCCATTTGGAGTCAAAGGAAGGTATGACCTAAAACCTGAAGGAAAGTGAAGGGGAAGGATGGGGTGATGCTGAAAGACCAAAAGAGTGATTATGGGTCTGCACAGTATCTACCAGGTTGGAAACCTTCAGCTCTGACTAAGCTCTTTGGGGCTCCACTGTAAATACACATCCTTATCCAAGGGATTAACGGAGATCACATGGAGATATGCTGCTTAGTCCTGCAGATGGGATTCTAAATTGACCCTTGTAGTAAAATTTCTCCACACGCCAAAGCACCTTGTTTGGAGGTGTGATCTGGCTAGTGTTGGTCACTTGGCTGAAATCTGATGTATGAACAGCAGTCTTGCAATCTAAACAAAAGATCCTCAGCCATATATCCAGAAAAAAAGCCAATGTCTAAGAAACTGAAAATGAATGCCTGTGTGCCATATTAGTTTGCCACCTCTTGGAAACTAATGAAATCAATAATAACTAGTCAAAACTTGGCATTTCCAACTGGTTATTTTATGAGTCCATACTTCAGTGGAGTGGATTCCATTCATTTGTCCCAAACACAGTGAGTTCTGGGCTGCCATACCACATACAACAGTTTATTGCATGAGATGGTCAAAACTAACTAAAGCTGTGAGAAGGTTCTGTTGAAACAGGTCGTAATTAAGCAGACAGGAATATAGCCAGCTGACTCTGGGTGGCACTGACTTCTTAAAACAAATAGTCAGGTTTTAGATTTTCAGTCACATTTAGGAAAGGACAGGCAAAGAAACAGCACTGGTATTGCTGAGTTTGTGCTCGCTTAGTGGCTATACCCTGAAGTGTCCAGCCCACTCGACCGGACACCTTTCCCCTCAGTGAAGACCACACCTCACTTGCCTTATGAAACCTCATAAACTCACAGCTTCACTGTTGGTGCCAAACACTAACTCAACTGGTATTTGGGTGAATCAATCCTCTTTTTATGTGAACTGCAACTGTAAATGATCAGATTTTTGTATCTACTAAATGCTATTCTTAATTTTCTACATGTGCATAAATTTGAAGGAAATAGGTGCTACTTTCAGGGTGCATAGATCTGGTTTGTCTGAAAAATCTGTTTTCTTGTCTCTGTATTTGCCTGGCAATAACACTCGAAGTAAACGTTCCCTTTTGCTGAACTCATACTTGAATTGCAAATGGCAGTGGGACTGGACAAACCAGCTGGTGGGAAGGTTTGGGCTGAGCCTTCACGTAATTTTGGTGCTTTGATGTTCTTTAAAGTGTGATAGTACCTTCATGCCTCAAGAATATCTAAGTTTTTCTGCTGTGGGCTGCATTGTAAAAATTGGTAAGCATGGAAAAGTCTAAAAGAAAAATTCTGACGTTGAATCAAAGGTTGTAAGATATTTTAACAGAAAAGAGTACGTGAATACTCAATGAGGTGTAATAGAGTGAGGACTCACAAAACAGCATTATATATACCAGCATTTTCATGCTGGTATAATATGTTACCACCTGGTAGTATCAACCATTTGTTCAATTCCATAAATGCAATTCACGAGGATGCTTACTCTACCATTTCTAGCCTTGTAGAGAACACAAGGCTATTAAGAATGGGCTGTTAATATAAAAATATTAAGAAAATCTTCCACCTGCTGTTAAAACCAGCAAAAGTTAAGTTATGTTATTACATTCTCATTTAAGAAAGAAAACACAGAGCAAGAATATGTCTAAGTCTGGGAATTTGTGCATATCGCTCCACACCATGGCTTAAGGACCTGGGGCCAAAGAGGTCATTCATTACTTATCTTGTTGGAAGAAGACAGGAAAGAATAAAGAACAGGAAAAAATAGAAGGAAAAGGACGGCAACAAAAATACACACAGGGCAGAGAATACAGAGCCAAAACATTGATTATAGGCCAATACTATTCTGAATAAAAATTCAGCTAACCTGACCTACTGCATTAAACATAGCAGTGGATTAGTGGACATGATTAAAAACACAGGCTCAGAGAGACACAAGATATCCCACACTTTTTTGCAAGTACTTGCAGTTTTCTCACAATACTCCATCACAGACTACATATTGTGAAATGGACCTAAATTACTCTAGTTGAAAATTGAAGAAAATATTTCTGCCTTAGTGTAAGCCACTTGCAAAACTGCAATTAGTAACTTCAAATGCTCTTAATTAATGGTAGCTCTTGAATACTCTTTCATGGCTGCATTTTCCTCTGTTAGCTGAATTTTAAAAATTTGCTGAATGGAAATGGATATCTATAGCAAGACTACAACATACAAATGTAAATTTTTAGGAGTTAAAAAAAAAACCCAACAGATGATTTATGAGAGGAAATCCCCTTAGGTCATAAGGTTAATATTCAGGATTTTCTTTAATATAACAAAGGTCAAAATCATTAATATCCTTAATAAGGAAGCACTAATTACCCATTTTTCCAAAGTGCTCCTGCTCCAACAGTCATGGGAGTGCTACAGAGAGGGAACAGTCGGTAGCTCCTACTCAGACCTTAAGTAACTCTAAATGTCTCTTGGCTTTAACAAAATAAATCCGCTTTCCAGCTTAGAAAGAGACAAAAGAGGGGACAAAGCTGCCAAGAGCTGTATTGCTTTTCACAGTTAAAGAAACTCTCAGTGTGTTATGTCTCCCTACATGACATGGCAAATTCAAAAGCATGTTGATAAAAGATTTTCCAAACAGACTAAACATTACTTGAAGAATCTTTACAAAGCTTCTCTCAAAAATAAACACAAAATTGAGAGATAAAACTACTGACTAATTCTTCCCTTGAGAATGAGCAAAAGAAGAACCGATTAATGTTAGATTTTTAACTAGCCTGAGGGGCTCCCCACAATAAAGCTATGGTGGGGGCAGAACTGTGCACTTCCAGAACTCGTGCACAGAGCCCAGGACTTTCTACATACACACTCCTCTCACAGCCTGACATGTGTTTCTGTCTTTCTCCAGCCTGCAGCTTCTCATCGTCATGCAAGTCACAAATTGCCTGGAAGTGGCTTGCAGAGTCCTCTTGTAGATCCAGGCTAAGGTACACGTCCCCTGAGCACTGTGCACTGCGTGTTCAGCCAGCAATACATTGCAGTCTGAAGCCATAACCTGGCTCATGCCCTCTGTTTAAACATATGCCCTGTGATGAAGCCTACAAAGCTGCAATCAAGCATACTGCTTACACAGTAGCTCGACAAGTAGCTAAGCCAGAGTAAGCCACCACTGCTTCCCAAACTGTAAATCATCAAGTAATTCCTAAGGTCACTTTCCCCCTTAAAATCTCCGCAACAAAGTTGAGGCTTTTGCCCTGGGCCACCATTATCAACTACCAAGCTATCCCTTCCTCATTATATTATTCAGAGTGAAAGATGTGCTTAGCATTTACCACAAGAAAAAATAGCCATGGTCTTTGGTTTAAGAGCCCAGAAGTACATATTAAGACATACAGACGATGCTAGAAGCTGAAAGAATAGAAAGCCAGCAAAAGGAGCTGTTCTTGGGAGAGCAGCAGCTTTGTAGGTTTATAGTGGGGTTTTCTTTCATAAGGTTTTCCTGAAAAAAAAAAAAACCAAAAAAGAAAACCTACCAAGGGGCTTCATCTGGTAACACCTCCCTGGTGTTGCCAGTAACAGGGACCTTTAATTTTAGTAGAAAGTCTAACTGAAAATCTGTTAGCATTCTCAAGCAGGTTTGTTTTGCTTTTAAGAGACACAAACTTGAAAAAAGCATCAAATTGTCAGAAAATTGGTGTCAGGCACCTGGACAGGGAATTAAAATCAAGAGTATTTGCAGACTTCTGCTGCACTTCATGTTAATGCTTCAGGTATGATGTTTAAAGTGTCTTTAAAATCAGTGGAGAAAAAAATCACCCATAACCCATCATGCTAATGTCAGTGTCTCTGTGTACTGGTTGCAGAAATAAATGCTTGAAGATACATTTCCATTAAAAGATATATAAGAACATGGAGATGAACACTCAATATTCAAGGCCCTGTATCATGGGAGCCCAAGGTAATGTACTGCTGTAGTTTATAAAACGAGCAAGACAGAAAACAGATCAAGGGATGTAAAATATATTTCATGTTTGTTAAGTCTATTTTCTAACAGTCTGGAAAAGTTGGAGAGTGCATCAAACAGGAATAATTTGCAAACACCATAGCAGGCTCTTACCAAGCTTGGAGATTTGGAAGAACTTCAGAGGAACCAGTTAGAGGTGAAGACTAAGTTCATAGTGACTGGCCAAGAGGATCCAGAAGTGGAGGTTTGCAAGATGAACTTTCTGGCATTTGATTTAACAGATAGAAGCAAGAGAATGGGGACCATAAACTCCAGCTCCCTTGGCACACAGTGCCATGAGAAGATGGCTCTTCAAGCTAGGCTATCTAGCCCAGTGGGAACTGCCTCCTGGCAAATGTATCAGAAGAAACTTACATTGGCAAACACAGCGGTAAGATATTTTTCTGGCAACGGAATGAATTGGAGCTGGTGCTGAATTCAGGAGCTCTTGCCTTAGAAGTTAGACTCCTTCAGAATCTCCTCGAACTATGGCCATGACCAACACCACCAAAAACAGGCTATGAGGGGCTGTGAAGCCTTGAAAGTAATGGGTTTGCTGTCCAACTGCAGAATCTAGGCTGCAGCTTTCAATTTCAGTGACCATCTGAGATTCAGAGTCTGAGAAGGCAATCTTTGGCAAACAAATATCACAGGTGTGAGCACAGGGCACAGAAATGCAGAAGTCTTACGACACCTTCTTCCCCCAGGCAAGGCAGCAACTTGAAGGTACAGAAAAATGCTTTTCTCCCTAGTACACTCCAGCCATGTCTTACTCTTCTTCTTTGTTACCAAAATTTATGAGGTTAAGAAATTGAGATCAATTTTTTTTTTTTCCCCTCTAGGAACTGAGGAGAGAGTTAACTGGGGATTTTAAATCATGAAGAGTGAAAGCAATATATCTATGGAGCAAAGCAGTCTTTGGCAGTTGAAAACAGGTGGACTGGGTTATACTTTTGCACTAGAAGCAACTTGAAGAAGCAGAGGAAACCTGGTGAAGGCTGAACAGAAAGTGCCCTGCAGCTTGCCCTCCTTCTGCAGGATTCCCATGGCTGCAAAATGCACTTCAGAAACATGGCTCTCCACAGGGGACCCAGAGAAATGAGAGAGAACAACTGTATTGCAAGGAGTTGGCAAAAGGCTGCAGCTGAATTTAGAAACCAAGAAAACAGTCAAGTAAGCCTTTTCTTCTGCTGTAGAATCAGAAATACATACATTATGTGGATTTCAAAGAACAAAATCTAGTTACATTTGCACTGAATTATACTGCTTTTTTGGATTCCCTACTGATCTTCACCAAAGAGGTTTTTAAAAGTATGAATGTCAAAATGTCAACCACACTGCTGCTTTCCACCTAAGCTGTAGCTCTTGTTTACATAAGCAAAATGCAGCCAAGGGTTTGAAAGGCCTGTCAGGGTAACTGAATGGGGCATGAATCATTTCACTGGGCACTGCTCTAAATGCCGCTTCTTCCTTCCTCATTCTCGAAGGTCAGATAAACAGTACTAGGAACAGGATCTGAAGCTCTTCCCTGCATGACAAAAGACAGAAGTCTTTCTGTGGAGGCTTTGGATAACTGTAATCATAAGCTGAAAGCGGAAAACTCACCTTGGAGCTAACCACAGATACACATCTGCTTCTTATCAAGTGTCTAATGAGACAAATCCAAGTCAAAATTCTTCTATTATCAAAATCTGACCAAAATCAACATAATTATTTAGATATGAGGGCAAAAAGTAACTAATGAGGTTCAACAAGAATAACTGCAGAGCCATGCACCTGGGAAGGAGTAACAAAATGCACCAGTACAGGTTAGGAGGTGATCTGCTAGAGAGCAGCTCCGTGAAGAAGGACCTTGGAGTCCTGGTAGACAGCAAGTTTTCCATGGGACAGCAATGTGCCCTTGTGGCCAAGAAAGCCAATGGTATCCTGGGGTGC